>CAUYRH010129534.1:0-20016 GCA_963574655.1 Perodicticus potto
TCTTTGTAAGAGTAGGGTTGGCACAGATGCAGCAATATGTAAGATTAGGAGATGGGGTCACACTTATCTGTGTTCCTATGGAAACTATTTGAATATTTGTTTTATATGGATTTTTATTCACTTTTCAGACATGCTATGAAAAAGCATGCTGCTCAGCAAGCATTTGTAGCTTGTACAGTGCCAGAATGGGCCAAAAGCTTAGTGTTGTGAGACCTGTTTTAAGAATAAAGTATCTTGAAATAAAAAAAAAAAGAAAGAGAGAAAATGTGGATATAATTTACCAAATGGAACTGGCTGAACTGCAGAATTGTGACTCTCTGAAAGACACATTCAAGTCAAGCAGCCTTCCTAATTTCTATGCATCTCTGCCCTCTGAGATATATCCTAATCTTAGGAACCATGCACTCAAAATGGCAACCATCTTTGGTAGCACTTATGTCTGTGAACAGACTTTTTCCAGAATGAAACATCTGAAATCTCCAACCAAATCTAGACTAACTGATGCACACGTGCATCACTTGTTACAACTAGCAGTGACAAATATGGAACCAGACATTTGCCATCTCATTAGCCAAAAGCAGGCCGGCCCATAGTTCCCACTATGAAGTTTGTTGATTTAACTTTATTTGTTCTTCATTTTAAATATAGTATTTGTTCCCGTTTTATTTTTTTACTTCAAAATAAGATATGTGGAGTGTGCATAGGAATTCTTCATGGTTTTTTTTTTTTTAAACTATAGTCCGGCTCGCCAACAGTCTGAGGGACACTGAACTGGCTCCCTGTTTAAAAAGTTTGAGGACCCCTGGTCTAGATGGTCTACAAAAGCAGAGAATGTAGAATGGGTGACACCTGGTCACACCTAGCATAGTACCTGGTACTTAGGGACATTCTATAAATATTCATGGAAGTTAGGGAGGAAGAACGTAGCTGCCTGGTAAAAGCATCCTAAGTTGTTAGACTGCATGGTTACAAAGCGAGCACTGTTCTGAAAAAGACAAATGGGACCAAACTTAGAACCCAAACAGAAAAGGACATTAGTATTTCCTTTTAGAGATCAATGCTGAAGCATGACTCAGGACAGGAAAGTAAATCAGAAGACTGAGGCCATCAATAAATGATCCAGAGGCACATGTAACAGACTAGAAGCTTGGTACAAAGATATGCCTGGCAGGGACGTTTCTGCCCAGAGCCCAAAAGAGTGAAGGCCTTAAGGTTGTGCTTTGTTTCATTTCTTCTGTTCCCAGTTAATTCTCCCAGCCCTCTTTTCCATTCTCAAACCTCTCTTTTTATGTCAAATTTAATTCTGCTCAAAAACCATCTGTGTATGTTGAAATGTAGTGGACAGAGAGGGACAGAAAGGAAGTAAGTTAAAGAGGAAGTAGGAAAGCCCAGAATACGAAGGCAGTCTTAGAAGGAGGCTTTTTCTTTTGCTGTTGGATATTGGCTTGAGACAGACACTAAAAACGTATCATCAGATTAACTGCAGTAAATTTCTCCAATTGTTCGTGTGGGGAGGCTATACATATTCAGGTAGACTTTATTGGTTAGTAAATCTTGAGCTCCAGCAACAAGCATTTCCTGCCTGCCTTCTGTATACTGGACTAGGGCTCTGAGACAAGCATTCAAACCAGCCTTGCCCTTCTGAACTTTACAGTCCAGTAAGGGAGAAATAGTCACACTGGATTACTCATTTGCTTTAAGAAAAGGACAGCGTACCCTGAGAGTTCTTAATAGGGAAACATATCTGAGGAGGTGACATTTAAGCTGAGACCTGTAAAGTGAGTAAGATTTCACCAGTAGCAAAGAGGAAGGATGAGGGTTTCAGGCAGAACAACCAACATGTGCAGAAGTAGAGACAGTTCCCACGTGACAACTTAGGAGGGCCTTTAGAGGCAGCAACTTGATGGATGGTGGGCTAGAAGCTGTTTTTGCATAGCATTCTATATAAGATTTATAAAATATCAGTTATGCATATCAAAGAAAGAATGGGCTAGAGGCATATTATAAAATAGGAAGTCCCCTCACCACTTCTCATGCTGCTACTCTGTAGGAGCCATGAGGTGGGTCTGGCATATCTGAAGATCCTAAAGAAGGCAGCTGTGGCTGGAGCATAGAACTTTAGTGGGAAACTGGCTAAAGATGAAGCTAAAATTTATGCAGAGCCAGAGAAGCCTCATTGGGAATGTTGCACATTTTTCATTTCATTCTAAATGTAATGGGAAGCCATTAATTTTTTTTTTTTTTTTTTTTTTTGAGACAGAGCCTCAAGCTGTCACCCTGGGTAGAGTGTGGTGGCGTCACAGCTTACAGCAATCCCCAACTCCTGGGCTTAAGTAATTCTCTTGCCTCAGCCTCCCAAGCAGCTGGGACAACAGGCACCTGCCACAACGCCCAGCTATTTTTTGGTTGTAGTTGTCATTGTTGTTTGGCACGCCTGGCCTAGATTCGAACCTGCCAGCTCTGGTGTATGTGGCTGGCGCGTTAGCCGCTTGAGCTACAGGCGCCGAGCCCCTAATCGTTAATGCTGGAGAGTAACATGACCGGATTTATGTATAAGAAGATCACTCTGCCTCCTGGATAGAGATGGATTGCAAGGGACAAGGAGCTAACATCTGTCGAGTTTCTCTTTGTGCCTGTCCCTGAATAATAGACACACATTACTTCATTTAAATTTTGCAACACCCCTGAGAAGTGTGAACTATTATCCTTACAAGTGAGTAAATAGAGACCTTTTGAAGTTTATATACATTACCTACATAAAGAGAAGCAAGAAAATGAGTACAATTCCTTCTATTATTATACAGTTGAAGTATGATGCATACACATATTACACTCCCAGTACAATCTCAGTGATTGTTTTGCTTTAAGATTCTGTAGGTGATGGTCAGATCCAGAATGCAGGGATCAGGGAAGGGTTAATACGTGATTTTGCAGCAATGAAGTTTATGATCCCGGGCTGCTCATCTGAGAGATACTGGATATAGCCATGGATGATAGAGGCTTTGATAGGATTTTGCTCTTAAAAACCTCTTATTACTGTTAAATGTGTCAAAGACCTCTTTTTACTGCTTTGATATTTTTGTCAGGTTGTTTTCTAGGAAGTGGTTGCTAGGAATGGAAGAGTTTTATTATTTAGAGATAAATGGAACCTAGATATCCTATCTCCTGGAAAAGTATTTTTAAAAAGAGAACCTTGTAGTAATTGACTTGAAAATTATTTTTGCGGCGCTGCTGGTACAGTCCACCTGCTTTCTGTTTACCTGTGGTTATCTCTGTTCTCTAATGACTCTCTGAAAGCCCACACTAAGGTCTGCACCAGAACTGTCCTGGATACTGCTGGAGGAGGCCGACTGCCAGGCTCTTCAGAGCCAAGAGCTGTCTCTAATGACAGCGAGCACGTGCACTCTCAGTGGCTATAATGTCCCTTGCAATGAATGTGAGTGCTAGCCAGCTCCACAGCACACGCATTGCCCTCAGACATAGATGTCTTTATCTTCTGATAATGTCTACCCCTGGGGGAAAAGCTGAAGGTTGAAGAAGATTGAAGTTTTACCAGCTTGGCTACAGAGACACTGCTCCACACCCTGAACAAATTCCTACTCAGGCCCCAAAGTTCTTGATAGCATTGGGCCCCTTGGCTGTGTATCCCTTTGCTCTTTCTCACATATCCCTTAACATTATCTTTGATTATTAACCTAAAAGTGTGTACTTGTTATCGCTCTTGCAAAACTGCCTTGTGCTAGGCTGTTTATAGCTTTTGTCTAGTCACTGCTTTTAAAACACTCTTTAACCTTGTTTGGTGTTTCCAGTGTGTTGCCTGCAATTCCCATGATATCTGTTGGAAAAAAAATAGAAATGAGATTACATCAGTAAGTGTCCAATAACCTAGAGATAAAAGCTGCAACTGTATGTAACCAGTACTCAGACTCACAGTTGGGACCTAGGCAGCATCTTTGAGGGTCAGTTTTCCACTCTTAGAGATGTGAGAACTCAGATATTGACAGGTCAAGGGGTTTGTCCATGTTAGCTGGTTAGGTAATGGCTGGGCTGACGTTAAAACACCAGTCTCCTGACTCCCCAGAAGATTTTTAGAAAACTATATATATAATAAACTTTTTGATAGGCAGACATGAATTTGCTCTTCGGAATTGGACTTAAAATTTATTTATTGGATTTCTCGCTGTGCAAAGGCTTGATTTTCTGCTTGACATTTGGGCAGATCCTAGCAAGTTTACAAACTTCAGGCACTTTGGCCCACTTTACAAATTACTAAGGAAATAAAACTACATTTGTGAAGGAGATTAAGGTTTTTCCAGAATCTCCATCTTTCCTGCCATTCTCTCTTCTTTCTTAGTGTTCCTCTCTGTTTCTGATATTGTAAGATTTGCACCCAAATCTGTTCCTGGGACCTTGGCTTTACATGCTTCCAATTCAGGACAACATTTCATGTCTAGACCTTTTCTCATTACCTTCTCTGCCTACTTAAACTTACCTGTACTATACATATGTATGGGATGTCAAGTTCTCCCTGTGTCAGTCACTCTCTTAGATTAAGATGCTATTTCTAGAAACCCCTGCTAAAATGCAATTGATGTTAGTTGGGAGATAAAACCATGAAGGCAGTGCTGTGTGAAGACAATATTCCCTGCCAGAACTCAAGTCTAAGCCTCTCTTTCTCCAAATCATAAGCACTTTCCTTTGTATCATGCCTCTTGCAGTAGAAATGTAAGAGTATCTGGAGTTCAAATACAAGTCTAGCCAAGATTTATCAAAGGTACAGGTGTCTCTGGATACTTTTTTTCTACCACCTGAAACACACAGGCCAGTGACTATGTCACTGTTAGATTAACAAAGAATGGATTGACTCAAATCACATTTGTTAACTTTGAAGTCAGTTGTGGAAATAAGAGTAACTAGTGAGAAATAGTACTCCATAGAAAAAGCATAAAATGCTTACTTGAGTTCACTGATTCAAATACTTTGGGCACATACTTTTAGATAAAAGGCTGTACTTTGTATATGTAGCTAATAAGATAGGCTTCTCTCTGATCTAACATTCTTGGTCTGACCTTCCTCTTAAATTAAATGGATCAGTTAGGATAGGAGACTCTGGCAACATACTCAAAATTGCAGAGAGTTAAAATGACAAAATGTTTTCTCTGCATTAGGGGACCCGGGCAGACAGAGGACCTACTAGCTTGAGGCATTATCAATTATAATGGCAGAGGGTGAGAGCAGAAAATTGTGCGTTGGCTTTTAGAGATTATAATGAGCTTTCCTTGGCCAAAGCAAGTTGCATGAGTACATTCAACTTCAAGGGCACGGGACATGAAATACTATGTAGGAGGAGACTGGAAATAGTGCTAATAGCATCACCCCAGATTAGTTATAATTCCCTGAACCCATTTAACTTCACTGTTTATGGACCTTCAAAGAGAGCCCTTATCATCCTTACAACTGGATTTCTACCTGGCAAATATTACCCTCTTCCTAGAATATTCCCTAATCTCCCTGATACAATTCATTTCTGTATCATTTTACCCTCTGAAAATATACATATATGTAACATTTATAGCAGCCAAAATGCTTTATTTTAATTGGAAGTTTATGTGTCTGTGTCTTGTCTAACTCTTCAAATATAAAAACTCTATCATTCATCGGTGTAATTTTAGATCCTACCACAGTGGTTGGCATCAGCATATGGTTGCTAAAAATGAGGTGTCTGTACAGTCCTTTTGGGGCTTGAATTTTCAATAAATTTTCTCCTCTTTATGAAATGCAATAGAGAAGGAATTTATTCAAGATTCAAATAAAATTGTGAAAGGTTCATTGTTCTAATACATTTCTTTTATTTTCCAGTTAATAAACTCCTATGTTACATTAAACAGCCTCAATTATGTTATTTTTCACATTCAAAATGATGGTGGATATTTCAAAAGCTAATATAGCCTGTAATTAAATATGTTAACATTTGAAACATTTTGAATGTTTGGACTTCATGAAAATTCTGTGTTTGCATTGTTTAAGCACTTGCATAGCTAAAATGTAAATTTGATTATGGTGCTTCCCCTAATTAAAGAACAAAACAAAACAAAAAGCTCCAAAGGCTTTGCATAGCAATTAAAATAAAATCCCAAGTCCTTACTCTGGCCTGCAAGGGCCTATTTGAGCCATGCTTTGTGTTTCTCCAACCTCATTTCTTCCCAACTTCCCCTGCTTACCTGGCCATACACTCCTGTCTTCTTTCTGACACCACGCCCCCTCGGGGACTCTGCACATCATATGCCTTCTGTCTGGCAATACCATAGATATAAATCATATCAAACTTTATCTCTGATCTCAAAAACTTAGACTTCTGCCCATTTATTAATCCACCTAAAAAACTTAGAATATCTCCTGCATCCTGGGTATAAAGTTCAAAAAATAGAAAACGAGAAAAAATCCAAATCATCCTATCTAGTTGAAGAGAGGCACACAAATAATTACAGTACTGCTGCAATGGAATGCATTAGGAAGTAATCCAATGTAAAGACAAACCCCTTAACTCTGCCTGGAACGGTTAGAGAAGGCTTCCCCAAGGAGATGACATTTGAGCTGAGCCTTTGGAAAGAGAAGGTCTATGCAGATGAGAATGGTAAGGGGGCAATGGGAGAGGCATAAGCCATACAGTCAAGAAATATGTGGGTTAGGGTAAAAGTCACTTTTGAGCAGATTATTTGACATTTCTATGTTAATTTTCTCACCTGCAAGACGAGATTGTACACAGTTGCTCATCTCAAAAGGCTGTTATGAAGCTGATATGAAATTGGAGAGCACCATGGAGAGGCACAATACAGACCTTGAAGGACCCGTTGCATTTTGATGAGTGGAGAAATGGGCTTAGGTCATATAGGGCAATAATAATGGCATAAGCAAACTCAAAGGAGGAAGCTGGTGAGGTGAAGGAAAAATTCATCATTCTGGCAAGAATGAAGGACAGCAAGGCACAAGGATGGAAGTCTAGTTTAGCAGAAGGGCAAAGCTGGTTGTCTCAATATAGCTCAATATTTACTATAGGGGGCAAGGGAAACAAACCTGGAGTTAAACAGAAGACACTTAGGGTCCAAACTGAAGGTTACAAGTAGGCTTCTCAATGCTTAACATCTCCACCTCTAACTCCATCCTTTTATTTCCAAATGATGCAAAGCTGTTATACGTGACCCTTCAAGTAACTGTGGAGCCATGCACTATATAAATAGGTTAAAATACAGGTCTGTAATTGAGTGGGGTTAAACAATGAGAGAGAAAGAGGATGCAATAAATTGTACTCAGAGCAAAGAGAAAGATATAGATACGAAGAAAATTATATGGTACGGTTTTGAATCAGTTAGAATGTCTTAATAGGAACCCAAAATCAAAATAATTTAGATACTAAGGAGATGTTTCATGTGTAACATGAAGTGCCAGAAGAAGGCAGGCATCAGAATTGATTTGAATTAGTAGCTCAAAAATGTTATGGAATTTCTGGGGTTTTTTCTGGTTTTTGTTGGGCTTGGAGTATTGGGTTGCCTTAAAGCTGGCTGCCCTCCTGGTAGCAAGATGGCTGTGGCAGTTTCAAGCAGAATGAGATTTTCATAGGACTGGTGATCTGGAGTAGAATTAGCTCTGAGGAATAAACTTCAAATAACTTTATATTGCTACCATAATCTGATTGTATTATTTATTTTTAAAAAAATCACATTTTGGATCACTTTGGAAAAAACAACTGTGCATGTATTCGTTCTCACTCAGCTAAAATTGACAAGTGGATTAGTTACTGCCCTTTCAGAGAGTGCATTTCAACTCCAATTTACCCAAGTTTATTCTCCAAATGTATTACGTACACATGGTCTTGCTTTACTCAGGTTACTGAATTATTGTAATTATTTACTTAGTCCCACATTTGAGAAAATTACTCCTAAAGAGTAGTTGTTTTTTTTTTTTGAGAGACAGAGTCTCACTCTGTTGCCTTAGGTAGAGGGCTGTGGCATCATCATCGTTCACAACAACCTCAAACTCCTGGGCTCAAGCAGTCCTCTTTCCTCAGCCTCCCTAGTAACTGGGACAAAAGGCACCTGCCATGATGCCTCGCTAGTCTTTCTATTTCTGGTAGAGATAAGGGTGTCACTCTTGCTCAGGCTAGTTTCAAACTCCTGAACTCAAGGGATCCACCTGCCTCAGGCTCCCAGAGTGCTGGGATTACAGGTGTGAGCCACTGCACCCAGCCCCAAAGAATAATTTTTAAGAGTCTGTCTTAGCATTTTTCTGCTACTACAACAGAATACCACAGACTGGGTAATTTATTTAAAAAGGAGATTTATTTGGCACATTTTGGGTGAGAAATCCAGCACCAAGATGCCAATGTCTGGTGAGAGTCATCTCATGGCAGAGGCCATCACATGACAATCAAGTGTGAGAGAGGCAGAGAGAAAAACTGAGGGTTGAACTTATCCTTTTACCAAGACCTCACTCTTGTAATAACTAACCCACTCCTGTGATGAGGGCATTAATCTTTTCATGAAGGCAGAGTGCTCATGACCTAATCATCTCATAAAGGCCTTACTTCTTTTTTTTTTTTTTTGCGGTTTTTGGCCAGGGCTGGGTTGGAACCCACCACCTCTGGCATATGGGGCCAGCGCCCTACTCCTTTGAGCCACAGGCACCACCCAAGGTCTTACTTCTTAATTAATACTGTTAACAATGGCAATTAAGTCTCAGTATGAGGTTTAGGGACTGTTTGGGTGTTTGCATCTATAAGCATGTCTTTTATAGGCATTTCTCCAATAGTTCAAAATAAATGAAGGCAAGGGCCAGATCTAGCTAGAGGGTGTGTCTTCAGCAATTCTATTTATTATTAATTAGCCATATGACCTTACTACTTTATAATATCTCTAGCAATAAAATTTAGCAATTGACACCTGTCCAAATAGGAATGTTATGAAGATAATTAGTTTCTTTAACTTCAAAGTAGGGAAGAATATATTTTTTATTCATATTTTATTAGTGAAGTAATTGCTTTTACATCTTTCTTTGAAATAGCCAAGAGCCAAGTATTTTTTTATAAGTTTTTCTGTTAAATATGTTATTCCTATCTTTTATAAGACCTGTAGCTTAAGGGTAGTATCTGTTTATTGTCCTTTTGAAAAATAGGGCTTGTATCACTCAGCATTGGTTAGGCAAAATTAAATAAAGTTTAAAAGGAACCATTAAAATTTAATATTGGATTGTAATATTTCTGCACATAATAATTGCTATAGAGCTGTAATGGTTCTAAGCATTGAAATAAAACTTCTTTTCTTTTATCCCAAAATATTTCAAATGTAGAGGAAAGGGGAACATAATAAACCCTATTTGCCTATTTGCTTCAGATTTTTTAAGTAATTATTTTAAGAAATCAATCATTACAGATACAGTTGAGGCTTTCTGGGTATAATTGTTCAAACTTCTTTCCTAGAGATGGTAACTATTATAGGAATTTGATGTTTATTATTCCTATGCATGTTTTAACCTTTTAAATAAAATAATTATAAATCTAAAATAATATATTATTTTGCCTGTTTTAAAATCATGGTCTTATAATACATATATAACCTGGTTTTTCTCTGAATATTGTTTTTGAGATTTATCCAATTTAATATAAGAAATTAGAGAGCATTCCCTAATTTTAAATGTTATGTTATTTTTAATCCATTCTCCTACTGATAAACATGTAGGTTGTTTCTACAGAAAATTTTTTTTTTTTTGTAGAGACAGAGTCTCATTTTTTCGCCCTCGGTAGAGCGCCGTGGAGTCACACAGCTCAGAGCAACCTCCAACTCCTGGGCCTAGGTGATTCTCTTGCCTCGGGCTCCAGAAATTTTTAATATATCACACTGCTTGCTGCACTATCTAGGGTGCATGTGAATAAAACTCTGCCTCAGAACCCACCACATGGTGTTGTCCCTAAGAGAAGCAGCTTAATCACAAATCAACCCTTGCATTTGTAGAGTTGTTTTTTGTGTATTATAATTGGACAGAGGGAACCAGGACTTGAAAAGTAAAAATGTGATTTGACGGAACCAGTGTTTCAGAGGATGAATACTGATTCCTCTTTACCCTGGTACACCAAAATACATTATTGTAGACTCTGAATTTTGGATTTAGCTCCATAAATAATGATTTCAGTGGAGTTCAGTAATTGGCTTCTGAATTGTTAATATGATTTTCCCCTTGGATGAACATAAATAGATCAAAGCCCTCGTTCATTTTTCTTTTCCAGGGCTTGGAAAATGTGACAAATTTCAGATGTTGAACCAACAGTGGATTTCATAGCATAAAACCAACATTAGCATAATTGATGGGAGGCTTATACTTTAAATCACTGCTAATTTTCCCCACTTAAACTGTCCAAGTGCATATAGCATATTGAAATACCAATGAAATGTCTCTTATCTGAACTTTGGTTTTTAAATTGTTACTGAAAGAGACTGCCTGTTCTGATAGGTAGTCCCACTTTAATGGTACTCAGTTTCAACTGCTCTGTAGAGTGACTATTTTTGGAGTTCTAAAATATTCCTCATAATCCATTTTGGTCTCTTGGCTGCCATGTTTTCTTCATTCAAGTTGCTATGATGTATCAGTCCGCTTAAGCTAAGTCATTGTATGGCAATAACTCCTAAATGATTTACAGGCCAGGTAAGGTGGCTCATTTCAGATATCCTAGCACTTTGGGAAGCCAAGGCAGGTGAATTCCTTGAGCTCAGGCGTTCAGGTTCAGACCCAGTCTCTACTAAAAATAGAAAAAAATTGTTGGGTGTGGTGGTGCATGCCTGTAGTCCTAGCTACTTGGGTGGCTGAGGTAAGAGGATCCCTTGAGCCCAGGAGACTGAGGATGCTATGAGCTAGGATGGTGCCCCAGACAACTGAAAAATAAAAATAAAAATAAACAAATAAATAAAAATAAAAAATGAATGACTTATAATAAGGCTTGTTTCTCTTTATGTTATTTGTCAATCACAGTCACTGTCAGCTTTGTTCCATAATTCTGGGACCCAGGAAAAGAACCATCCCCTCTCTGGAACATGTCATTCTTATTTCAGAAAGAAAAGAGAGACAGGAGAACTGAGCAGTGGCTTTTAATGTTTCTGCTCAGCAGTGGCATATCACTTCCTCTCACATTTCACTGAACAAATCACGGCCAAGCCAACCATGCAACAAGGTGAGCAGATAAAGTCCTTTCAATAAGAGGGACAAGAATATTTGGGAACAGTAATATAATCTACCACAGAAGTTGTTTTCACTCTCCAGCAGGTATCCTTTTAATTTTTTAACTATGTACAAAGTCAATCTTTTTTTTTTTTTTTTTTTTTTATGTTTTGCTAATTTGTAAGTAAGACTTTCTTATCTCTGGGATGAAGTTTAGTCTGATTCAATTTTTTTCTATAATTCCACAGAAAGATAAGAATTAATATCATTTTGAAAAATTAGTAACTACTTGGTATCCCCCAAATATAAGTGTAGTCTAAATATAAACACTATTAACCCACAAACTCAACTAATTGAAACTTTTACCTTATCACTCTGGATGAAGCATAATTGATTTCCACCCTATTCCCATTCCAGCCATCAGTAGAATCAATAAGAAGTTCATATAGTTAGTATTTTAAGCCAGATCACTCCACAGTACTGCTCAAATTTCATGAAAATCTCTTGCCATTTTTATGAGTTGTCACAATGAACAGAGGTTTAATTTCATTTATGTAGATGGCAAATGATATATTTTTGCATTTAATTGCTATATGTTAGGGTATTTACATATTACATGCACAGCCAGGGCTTTTTTTTTTTTCCTAGCTAGCTATTCTTCCTCCTTTAGTATTTTTGTTGTTGTTGTTATTTGTAAATAGCTGTTACCTTGGGCACCAAGCCCAGCTTTCGTTAATTTGAATGTCTTTGCAGCAGTCTCTTTCTATTTTAAGATACTTTGGAAATTGTTGGTTTGTTTTTTAAAAATGAAGTGAGCAAATGATCTCATTTTGGGGCACTGGGTTCTCCTTAAATATCTTATGATTAAGTGATTTACAACAATCCTGTTTGACTTTTCAATAATGATGTGAGAATTGATCTCTTTGGACATCAAAATTATTTACCTGTGGGATGATAATTATAATAGCTAACACAGAATACTACTGTCATTGTTCTAGGAGCCTGATAGGTATTGTTCATTTTTCATTTTTTCCTCATATACACTCTACAAGTATCAATATTATTCCCATCTTATAGATAAGTGATTTATCAATCTATATTCAGTGCTGGAAAAATGTCATGTTTGGCTGAGCTTATCAGCAAGGCTAGGAAGTTGGCCAGTTAAAGCAGGAAACCAACAGAAGAATGGGAAGTAATAGTAGAAGTTTGTTTAGAGGTTTTCTGAACCTTACTCTATTCTCCAAAAAGAATTCCAAACAAAAAAAAGCTTAGGTAATTCTTTTAAGACATTAGTCAAAGGAGTATTAGTTACTTTTGGTTGAGTTCTAAGTCAACAAATACTCTTTTCAGTTTTTGTGAAGGGTAAGATCTGCAATTTTGGGTTATACTATGATCTTGAAATACTATGTTCAAAAGAACCAAGAAGCTCAGGACCCAGAAGCTCGAGAACCTTTAAGTTGGAGCAGAAACAAAGTGCAAAAATTCCAATTTTGCCTTTTGATGGTTGATTGCTTACTTCACCAATGAATTGGGTCCACATAGCTAGCTAGCAGCAAAGAGAAAGTCGAAGAGTAGCTCTCATAACTTAACCACGTGTTAATCAGGAATACAGTAAAGCCTTTTCCCCACCCCCAATGTGTTAATGCTTAGGTGGGCTTTTGGATGTATATAAAATGTTTTTGTTTTTGTTTTTTTGAGACAGAGCCTCAAGCTGTCACCCTGGGTAGAGTGCTATAGCATCACAGCTCACAGCAATCTCCAATTCCTGGGCTCGAGCGAGTCTTCTGCCTCTGCCTCCCAAGTAGCTGGGACCACAGGTGCCCGCCACAACGCCAGGCCATTTTTTGGTTGCAGCCATCATTGTTGTTTGATGGGCCCGGGCTAGATTCGAACCCGCCAGCTCAGGTGTATGTGGCTGGTGCCTTAGCCCGTTGAGCCACAGCCGCCGAGCCTAAAATGTTTTTTAAAATGTTTTATCTGAGTTCATTTTATATGATGATGTGATTCAATTTGATATAATTGAAACTCCAACTCATGGTTCCAAAGTTGTATGAGAAAAATATCTCTAAAAATAAAAGAAAATTATATAAGATGATGAAAAGAATCAAATCAAAGTCATACTTTATAAGTTTCAATTTACTGTGTATAAGCTTTTCATTACCCTTCTCAAATAAACTGTCCTAAAGTTTTAGTGCACTCTTAGTTTTAAATGTTAGGAATAATGTCTGTCCATTCTCATCCTTGAATATAGAAACTCTAAAAAATAATCTCCTAAATTGGCTTTCTGCAACAAAGGGTGTCCAACCTGCAGCCCCTGCACTGCACGCAGATTACTTGAGGACTGTTTTGCTTCTTGTGAGGTTGGATATGGAGAAAAGTCTATGCACAGACCTTTCCTTTTGCACATCAGTTTTCATTAGTGCTAATGTAATGTGTGACCCAAGACTACTTTTTTTTTTTTTTTTTTTGAGACAGAGCCTCAAGTTGTCACCCTGGGTAGAGTGCTATAACATCACAGCTCACAGCACCTCCAGCAACCTCCAACTCCTGGGCTTAAACGATTCTCTTGCCTCAGTCTCCCAAGTAGCTGGGACTACAGGCGCCGGCCACAACACCCGACTATTTTTTGGTTGTAGTTGTCATTATTGTTTGGCAGGCCCAGGCTGGATTCAAACCCGCCAGCTCTGGTGTATGTGGCTGGTGTCTTAGCTGCTTGAGCTACAGGTGCCAAGCCCCCCCAAGACAACTCTTATTCTTCCAATGCACAGCAGAAAAGAAAAAAGGTTGGACAGCCGGCAACCAAGCATTTAAACCTTTAAACATTAGAAAGAATTTTCATTAGAAAATTAGAGAAATTAAGAAAAAACTGAGAGGCAAACATTAACTGAATTTGTTGATAACTTTTGTGTGGGTGAGATAAAGGAGACAGTTAAAATTGATACTAGTTGTATCTAAGATACTGAACAATATTAAAGTTTCCAAGTCATCGATAAGCCAGAGTTAGGCAGAGATAGTTATTTGCTACCTTGCCTCCAAAATCTGATGTTCCTTTTCCTGAATATCATTACTCTGACTCTTATCAATATTTTTGGACAAGTAACACAAGCCATTTAAGTAAGCTGCAATTGTCTTAACTGCCTTTTTTCTTCTTAAAAAGTGTGCTTTACACGTGATTAGCTCTTTCCATGTTCTTCCGGTTAAAGCGCACATAGAAAAAAACTTAATCATGGAAAGCCTGTGACATACCAAAGGTCACATAACCTGTACGTACAGCCAGATTTCCTAATTATTAATCTAATGTAATATTTTAAGGGTCAGTAAATTCATTAGATTACTGGTGGTATGATTAATAACACACCTGATATACACCTTTCTCATTTCATAAAAATATTCCCATTAACTTTTGTGGATCTATACATTTAAACCTAACTGTTCTAGGACATCGTCTAAAAACATTCTGTTCTGGAGTGTACTGTATATGCAGCCTCAGGGAATAACTCAGTTTATCAGATTCTTGGCTCTTTTTCCATAGGTCTAAAAGGATAACTGGGTAATGTAGTACTGGGCTGAAACGATTTAAAGAACTAGTATTCTAGTGCTTCCATTTTAAAACTGTAAAGCAGTTTTTAGAATAGAAATTATCTACAATTTTGCCTTCAAGCTAACTAGCGTTATTGGAAGCACTGTTGCTTAAAAACATTTTTGAAATATCGGTGCACATCTTTTAAAAAATAATTTTTAAAAAGGCAAGCTGTCGTATTCCAGATCCCCCCACCACACCTCCCCCCCTTCGAGTGGCTTAAATCGCATAGCTGAAAGGATTTCACTCATTTTTTCCAAAACACTTCACATCTGGGTAGTAGCCAACCATGGAAAGTTTCAAGCAAATGCTACATTTGGGAGAGGGATATAGCTCGTCCCGGAGTGCCTTCTCGAGACCGCAGCCCTCGGAGCTGCTACGCGCTTTGACCGGATTACTGGGGTCAGTCGCCAGAGCTCCGACGGCCCGGACAGACGCCAGCTCCGGGCCACCCCGCCGACCTCACAGCCCTCGCCTGCAGGGGCTCTCGTCCAGCCGTCTCTGCAAGAGCTCGAGACCCCAAAGTCCAGGAGGAGTTCACCCACTTCATAAATGAGGAGACCCCTGCGCCCGTAGTACCCAACCCGGGTAGTCTCGCAGATGGCGCAGCTTGAGGGAACCCGTTGCTCGGGAACTCGGCCTGGCGCACCAGCCTCACACATCAGTCTGACCCCTCTCCCCGCCCCCACCTCTCCCCCGCCCGACTCCTCCCGCACTCAGGGCCGAGAGAAAGTTGACTCTTCCAATCACCAATCACAAGAGAGGTCGAAGGTCTGAGCCAATCAGAATGGGCAAAAGGGGCAGGCCGCCGGCGTCGTCCCGCCCCCGAGTGGGTGAGCGCGGAATGTCTTCAGCCCTCCCCGGCGCTTCAGCCTCAGTGCGGAGCCCTCGGCGGAGAGAGGCAGACTGGTAGCGGGTGTCCTCGGAAACTGCAGTAGCACCGACTGCAGGAGCCGGAGCCGGAGCCGGAGCCGAAGCCGGAACCATACCCACGTCACTACCCTTTCTTCTTCTGTCATCTCACCGGCCCGCCAGAGACCGCGTTCCCTAAGGAAAGCAGCCGCCCACGCCCAGAGCATCCTCCCCTGTTGAGCGGGCGCTGACGGACCCGGCGGCATGATGCGGCTGAGAGGCTCGGCGATGCTGCGGAACCTGCTCCTGAGGTCGCCCGCCACCGTCAGCGCGGCTCTGAGGCGGGCACAGCCCCTGGTCACCCTGTGCCGGCGTCCCCGGGGCGGGGGCCGTCCTGCCGCGGGCCCAGCGGCCGCCGCGCGACTCCACCCTTGGTGGGGCGGGGGCGGCCGGCCGGCGGCGCCCCTCGCTCGGGGCCTGTCCAGCTCTCCGTCGGAGATCTTACAGGAGCTGGGCAAGGGGGGCACGCAGCCGCAGCCCGGGGCGTCGCCACCCGCTACCCCGCCCGCGCCCGGCCCCAAGGACAGCCCCGGGGAGACTGACGCGTTCGCCAACAGCGAAGGCAAAGAGCTGGTGGCCGTAGGCGAAAAGTGAGTGTCTCTGCGAGGCGGAGGAGGCCTCATTCCGCTCGGGGCCGGGGCCCGGGGGTGCCTAGGGTGGGGCGGGATGGAGCCAAGGTTCTAGAAAAGAAAGAAAGAGATGCCGGGCGGCCTGCGCCGTCTGCGCCATGTGATTAGGCCCGGCCCCGCCCGCTGCCTCCCCGCCCGCGCCCCTCCGCCAGGCCCCCACTTCCCCTCCGCGTCCCCGGCTCAGGTCGCCCGGGCGGGGCCTCAGGGGGGCCCGAGGGGCTCGTCCAGCCGGTCCAGGGCCTTGGTCGCTGCCTGGCCGGTGCGTGTGCTCCGCTGCCCCACTTGGGCTGCAGCGCCTGGGCGCCCGCGCGTCGTCTCAGCCCTTCGTGGGTGATGCCACACCAACATCTCTACCGAGTGACATTTAGGGGTCGGGCGTTGAGCAGAGCCCATACCTTCCTGACTTATCGGTTTTCCAGGCTGGAGTTTCCGCTCTGCCTGCCCTCCCTAGGTCTCTGCTATCATTCCATTGGAAGCCAGATGTGGCAGAAGTAATCTTTCTATTTCTGGCGTGGTTCTAGGAGGCGTGCGTAGAGCCATCTGGGGCACCGGAAATAATGCTTCAGAAGTGAGATTATGAGGAATAGGGTCATGTGGCCGAAAAGAGGGGGCACGCAGTACAGACCACCTGTTTGCACTGGGGACCAGCTTCGGCCTGTATGTTATCTTCCATGAGATGGACATATTTTAAAAGTAAAAGTCAAATAGCCAAGCTATAATGTGACATAAAACTAACTCAGTGAAAAAAATGCGACATAAGTAGATTTTGTGACTTAATTGTGATAGGATGTTGACTCGTGTGTATAACCCAGTAGTTTAGTCTCAAACCAAAGTTGATTTTTCTTAAACAATAGGTGAAACAGTTCCCTGAATATTTCCGTCTTGTGTAAGATAAATGGACGCACTTTGTTTTCTCAATACTCTCCTACTTTTCTGCCTTTGTATGCTAATGCTTTGTGACCAGTTTTGCCTCCCTTTCACTTCTATTTCCAGCTCTAGGGTTCCTTAAGTCAAATTGAAAGTGTAAGTCTTATAATTTCAATCTCAGGCCTGCTTGATGCTTCCTGTAATTGAAATTGGGACCTTCCTAAAACTTTCCAAATTAAAGTTGTTTTTCCAGACTGAAAAGGATGATGTAAAAAAAAAAAAAATTTCACTTGACAAGGGGCAAAATTTGTGATGTTCTCTAAAGATGATTTTGTGCCACAAAGTAGTCTCTTGACCTAGGGCAGATCATTTAATACCTTGAGTTAGATGGCTGAAATCTTTCCAAGTTTTAAAAAACTAGACTCGTTAAATTTGTACTTCTCTGATGTTTTAGGGACTGAAATTACGCTTAATCTCATTGGAGGCTCATTTTTCCTTTAACATCGTCTGGTTTACCAGTCAAGTGCCAAGGATTTCAGTACTTGTGCCCCGAGTCACAGAATTGCAAAATGAAATGCTGCCATTTAAAAGTTACCTTTAAAAGCTATAGGATGGGAATTGCTTTCTAATAAAACTGTGTCATGTCTGTGTCTCTTCAGGAGCTCTTGTGCCCCCCCCCCCCTTATCAAATAGGAAATTGAGCTTTTGTTGTTTATTTGTTGCCCATTGGGTTCTGGTTTCATTACTTTTTTTTTTTTTTGAGGCGGAATCTCATCTTGTCACCCGCCGTAGAGTACCTGGCGTCATAGCTCACAGCAACCTTAAAACTCTTGGGCTCAAGGGATTCTCTTGCCTCAGCCTCCCAAGTAGGTGGGACCACAGGCACCTCCTCAACGCCCCGCTATTTTTAGAGACAGAGTCTGGCTCTGGCTCAGGCTGGTTTGGTTAGCTCAGGTGATCACCTGCTTCAGCCTCCCAGAGTGTTAGGATTGCAGGCTTGAGCCATTGTGCCCAGCATTCATTGCTTTCTTAATAAGAAATCCTTTAACAATGCTCTCAAGGTTCTAAAGAAAGTATTTTAGTTTGGTTAAAGTTTCTGTTTTCTGAATGATTTGGTTTTCAAATGTAGCTTTCCTCCTTTGGCTCTTTCCATTTTGCCTTTATGTGATAAACATGTCTCTCATCCTGGGAAATAAGCTTCCATTTGATCCTGTTATCCTTTTTTAATAAGCATACACACACACACACACACACACACACACAAACACACACCCCTTCATACTTTATCATCCCTCTCATTCAGTTGTCCACTTGGATGCCTGCACTCACTCAGGATTGTTTCAGATTTTGTAGAGTATTATGAAAGGAAATAGCCATGTGAAAACTAAATGAAGTTAACATTGTGTAAAAGACTTAGAACAATAATTAATGTGTGAAATGCTGTGTAACTTTATTACAGAAATGAGAAAAAAATTATTTATTGTTAAGCCTGTTGAGGACATAGGCCTTTGAATTTCAGACTCTACTATGAGAGATTCTTTTTCATTTTTAGTTTCCAGGAAAAAGTTTCTTGTGAGAAATTGTTATTTTCTGTCTTATGTTAAACTGTGTGATTTGAACTGTTTACCTTTTTGTCCTGCTGGTAAATAGGGCCAGAGTAAATTTAATGCTTAACCAAAGCAATTGCTTTAGTTCTCATGGCTAGGATATTTGCTTTTCCTCCTTTCCTTTGGTTCTGACTTTATGTTTACTTAATGTTCTGGAAGGAAGTGGAATATAAGCAAGTAATCTACTTATTTTTTTTTCACAAACTCTGAACCAGTGTCATCCACTATACTGTCTTTATCACACAATTTCATATAGTAGAGGTTAAGAGTCTATGATTAATATCTTAATATCATATAGAAAAGTCTAATGATCTTTGCTTGGTTTTTCCTGTAGTGATCTTACTTAATTTTTTTATCATTTATTTCGTTGTTTTGAAAACCATCTCTGCTTAGCTCTCTACATTTTAAAAATTGTTCTCTCTGCTTGTTAGGCTCTTTTTGGATTTCCTCACTGGCTAAATTCTGAGGCTAAGGCCTTTGCTCCTTTTCCATTTTTCTACCTCTCAACAGCATATCCCTTCTTTTAGCTTTTAATCTTATATTTGCACCAGCAATGCTTCATTTCTTAATCCAAGCTTTGTTTTCACATTTATCTCTACATGTCTGATGACTTAAATTTAAAATCGGTACTCCATGTCCATTGTTTTTTCTGATTTAGTTTGTTTTTCATACTACTGTGAGATTAATTTTAGAGTTAATTATTACTTGCTTTCCAGAAACCGAACATGAACTGGAATGAACATTATATCAAAGTCACAGTCTATGTTATGGCATTCAGGAGTCTTGATTAACCTTTAGGCCAACGTTTGCCCAATGTGGACATTTGTATCATGCTTATCTCTTCTCTGTCAAGCATGTCATGCTTAATTTCTGTAAAGCCCACAAATATCTGTCCTTTTTTAGTGAAGAGTCACTAGGGAAAGTCTAAAGTGATGGGAGTAAGAATTGTTAAGTCTTTCATTTGGGCATTTTATTTTTCATTGAAAAGGAACAGAGATAAATATGCTGGGAAAATATCAGCATATGTGTATTCCTCAAAAGATAGGTATTTCTATTTTTTTTTTTTTTGAGATAGAGCCTCAAGCTGTCACCCTGGATAGAGTGCCGTGGCATCACAGCTCACAGCAGCCTCCAATTCCTGGGCTCAAGTGAGTCTCTTGCCTCCGCCTCGTAAGCAGCTAGGACTGCAGGCGCCCGCCACAGCGCCCGGCCATTTTTT
>CAUYRH010129539.1:0-32678 GCA_963574655.1 Perodicticus potto
CAATTGTAAGCTTTCTTTTGACAGCCACTGTAGTATGTATGTATTAATAGTTTGCTATAAATTAAGGAATGAGAAAATATATATCATTCAAATAACAAACATAAAAACACTTAAATGGCTATATAAATATGAGGTAAAATGCATGTCAGAAGAAGAATAAAAGATAAATGTACCAAAAAAAAAAAAAAAAAAAGAAAAATTTGGGGATTATTGGAATAAAGTCTTACCTGTAGCTCCCATGGGAAGACCACTTTTCTGAAGAGCTAATGAATTCCTGTAGTAAAAGTTACGTAGTGGCTGAGTTTTTAAACCAGTTTTGATAGAAGCACATGTAAGCAGATGGAGTCTGGGGGTGTCTTTCCATAGTGATCCTGTAATAGTCACGATGATTGCTGATATCTAAAGAGGGTGCAGGTCCTGTTGCACCCAGAGTCTTCACAAAAGTTGTAAGGCACGCTCCATTATCAATATGCTCATTTTACAATGAGGCACTTGAAGTAGGGAACATGGTATCAATCACCATCCTAAAAGGATCCCTTCAGCAGAGGCACCCGGTCCAGAGCCTCTCTCCTAACCACCACACTGCACCCTATGGCCACCTGGGGGCCTGGGGGCTGTGAGGATGCGAAGGGCTCTCTCTAAGGCTTCAACCCTGAGCCCACAATAAGTATAAGTTTCCTCCTCCTCACTTCTAAACCTGTTGCTTCTTGCCTTCGTTCAGCAGGAAAATCACATAATCCAGGTTTTTTTTAATTATGTTTTTAAGAGCAAATAAATCCTTCCCTTGTGAGGAGGGGTTTGTGGCCTCTACCCAGATGCCATAGCCAAAGGTCAGCAGTCCACTGATGTGTGTGACATCTATTTTTGATGCTGAAAGATATTTTTGACTCAGTACTAAATTCTCAACTCTCAATATTTCCTCCCATTAAATTGAACTTTTTCACGGATGTTCATACTATACAAAAGATTCACAATTTGCCTGTCTGTGGCCCTTTACTATGTGACTGCATGTGACCTCAGAGTAAGCCCTGCCCACGTCAAGGGTCCCAGTTCTCTAAATCTGTGGTCCCCAACCCTTGGGCTGTGTGGACCAGTACCAGTCCGTGGCCTGTTAGGAACTGGGCCACACCGCGGCAGGTGAGTGGCAGGCAAACTAGCTAATCTTCATCTGTATTTACAGCCACTCCTCATCACTCATCTCTCCACCTGAGCCCCGCCTCCTGTCAGATCAGCAACAGCATTAGATTCTCAGAGGAGCATTAACCCTACTGTAAACTGCATGTGAGGGATCTAGGTTGCGGCTCCTCATGAGAATCTAATGCCTGATGATCAGAGGTGGAGCTGAGGTGAGGATTCTAGCACTGGGCTCCGGCTGCAAATATCATTAGCAGAGAGGTTTCAGTGCACAGAGACCATTATAAATCAATTGTTTACAGACTCATATCAAAACCCTATCAGTGAGTGACAAGTGAGTAAGCTGCACCTGGAGGCAGGCTTTATAGCAGCAGTTTGAGTGTCACTGTCTCCCATCATCCCCAGATGGGACCATCTAGTTGCAGGAAAACAAGCTCAGGGCTCCCACTGATTCTGCATTAGGGTGAGTTGTATAATTACTTCATTATATATTACAATGTAATAATAATGAATGAAGTGCACAGTAAATGTGATGCACTTGAATCACCCTGAAATAAGCCCCCTCCCTGAGTCCATGGAAAAATTATCTATCCTGAAACCAGTCCCTGGTGCTGAAAAGGTTGGGAGCCACTACCCATTTGCTGCTTGCTGGAAGGGGGCCCACTGGAGTGGATTAAGAACCCCAAGACCTTCAGGGCCCTACCAGGCCCAGGCTCACCACTGTTCAACCAGGAGCCTTTCTGAAGAGTCCTCAGGCTGCCCAAGTCTTATCCTGGGTCAGTCTGGGGTTGTAGGTGGAGGACTGCCTGCAGAGTCTCAGACAAGCTGAGCACAGCTTTGTCTGGAGTTTCTTTGGCACACGAAGTGGCTGCCTCGCTCTGATTTCAAGGAGTAATTTATCTCCAACCCATTCCATATTTTGGATGGAGTCCCAGGTTTTTTTCTTTGACACACTCTACTGCTTGGCCACCAGGACCTGTTTTCCTTCACCTTGCTAGAGACTGAGGAGGTCTGTTTCTCTGACCCATGGCCTGTCAATTTATGCTGCAGGGTTTGGAAGGTCTGTCAGCCCTTGGGGGCCTGTACTGGGCCCCTCTCACCAACAGTGCAATTCCAATGGTGGATATCCACCCAGTGATCCAGGAGTACAAGTTTCACTCCCACTTCTTATGTATTCAAGGTGGTGCCTCGCAAGAGTATTTTTTGTAGTCAGAGATGAAGGTCTGGGATACCAGCTGACCTCAAGCCCGAGGCCTTCAATCTGTGCAGCCTGGGGAGCCTGAGGCCATAGAGACAGGACTGGTCTTCTGGCTTGGTGCTCTCACCTTATCATAGAAGATGCATGCTCTCTGCAAATACAACCCCCAAAACACCTCTGAGCTCCACCAGAAGTAACCGTGGCTCTATACTTTACAGGGACTCTCCACTGCCAATACCAGGAGATGTGTATTGTCAGAGTGGGGGTTGGAAAAGCTTGCCAGAAATCAAGAACATGCAGCACACTGGGTGCTGGACTCACAGGGGTGTGGTAAAAGACTCTTCACATGAGAAGCCTCTTATGGGACCTAGGGCCAGGGTCTGGCCTCCTTTAATCCATGGGCCCAGCAGGATTGAGAAGGACAGGTCCTTAGCCATGTCCAAATCCCCTTTGTGTCTACATGGAAACAGACATCAATGGGACAACTTCCTGATTCCTCTTCCCTCAAGTTCTGGCTGGAGGTTGCCCAGACCCTGGCATAGGCTGGCTGTCCTGGAGGGAGAAACACAGGCTCACAGGCCAGACTATTTATCTCCAAGTGTGAATAGAGATATTCCCAAGGAAAGGGATCTGTCCATCTCTTTCTCAAATGGCCAGATGGAGTAGAAGAGCTCCCCAGAAATAGTGTGGTGGATGCTGAGCCCGGCACTTGCATAGTAAGTGCTCAATAAATAAATATTTAATAGGTGTTATAGTTATTTGTCCTTGTGGTGGGGATGGTGATGGTGGAGGTGGTAGTAGTTATGATATTGGAGATGGCAGTGGTGGTAGTGATGGTGGTGGTGGTGATGGTAGTGGAAGTGTGATAAGAATGACTTGGTGTTGGTGATGGTGGTGGTGGTGGTGGTGATGCTAGTGATGTGGTTGTGGTAGTGATGATGGAGATGATGATAGAAATGATTATGGTGGTAGTGGTGGTGGTGATGGTTGTGGTGATGGTGGTAGTAAGGTGTGGCTGTGATGGTGGTGATTGTGGTGGTGATGGAGATGATCATTATGATGATAGTTGTGGTCGTGGTGGTGATGATGGTAGTAATGTGAGTGTGTAATAATGGTGGCCGTATTATTGATGGAAGTGATAACAGTGATAGCTATGGCAGTAGTGGTGGTGATGAGGATGGTGAGGTTGGTGGTAGTGATGGTATTTTACTTTATTTATTTTCAGGGGTGAGATTTTTAATTCATGCTGCTTGAAACTAGGTGCTTATGTCTCTATTTACAAGAGAAATTTTCGTTCATAATGAATTTAACAATTTCATATTGGCTCTGCTTTCTCGTTTATTTTTAGAAATCCTATCAGTCAGCTAATAGATCCCTGAATTAATCCTTAGTATTTTTTATATTCATATCATATTTTTAATTAATTAATTTTTTGTTCTACATTTCAAAAGTTCCTTGACTTTATCTGCCAACACTTGTGTTAAATTGTATTCTTTTGTATTTTTTCAAAATTTCCCAGAGGCTATCCTATTTTCTTGTCTTTACTGTAGTATTCTTTATTTACTTTATGGTTACAGTTCTGAGAGAACAGTACATAAACTTTGTGGTTGATAATTCCTTCTCATAAACTTTGTAGTAGACAGTTCTTTCCTATTTTCCTGCATTACCTCTGTTCATCTTGTTTATCTAACTCATGCTGCAGATTTTCCTCAAGTGTCTGGTGATGCCCAGTAACTGTCTACGTCTAAGCACCAGACAGTGGGAAACTCTGTGAGTGAGCTATGTTTGTGAATTGTCAAGGTCCTTGGGTTGAATGGGCAAGGAATTGATTGATGTGGAGAGGGTCAGCCACTGCCAAAATGAGCAGGGTTTGGTCAACAGCGTCAGCTCCATAGCAGCTCCTCTTATTTTGCACAGAGGTTTGTTCAGTTTATTTAGTGAAAGATGCTTTGATTTGCCAATGTCAAGGGAGTACCTGCTCGGTAGGGGAAGGTAGAGCATCAATCCTCTTACCATGGGCTCTCAGTCACTTTCCCTACTTGGGCTGTGTGCCCTCTTGCCTTCTCACCCCTTTGCACTTCTGGGGCTCTTGGCCAGAGCAGCATCTCCACCTTCCAAGCCCCCACCTGCCCTGGCACATCCTGGGCTATGTTCCTCTACATCACTGCACAAAGTAGCACCCTTCTGGGAGAATCCCATTTTGCATAAATGTATTGATGTTTCTTGGATGTTGGTAGTCAATCTATCCCCACCAGTTCTTCTCATACCCTTGCTCGGAAGCTGGTAGGGTGTGTGCTCAAGTCTATCATCCTGAGTCAGATCCGTCAAAGGGACGTTTTCAAGACTGTTTGGCATACTAACCATTTCCACCTTAAAATATTCACCTCTGCATGTGGACTTGATACGTGAGATCTAGCACAATTGGGTTACTGATCTAAGATCCCATCTTTTCTCAGGGCACTTGTTCATGAACTGCCTGACCTGCAATCCCAGGCACTCAGAGGTGATCATCCAGTGAACCTGCCAGAGAGAAAGAGGCAGAAAAAGAGGCAGATCATTAACACTGGCCTTAAAACTCCTACCTGGAAGCAACTCACATCATTTCTGTTACCTTGAAATGACAAAGTCTGTTGTACTATCCAACTTCAAATGGAAGGTGCTGCTTCCCCATGCCCAGAAGGAAGAAAGCAGTAAATGCTTATCCTCTATAGCCAGGTTCCAACTGAGAAATTTAATCTGACTCTACATCTGGCCACAGGAACTCATGCCTTCCTGCCTCCATAGTGGGAAGACAGCATCCTCTTGCTACCACCTGCTTTTCAAGGCTTTAGCCAGCTAAATAAAGAATAAGACTTTGATTTCTCTTATACCTGTGGTCACAAACACAACTCTCCCAGTTGTCAGGGATTCCTGAGGGGGGACAACAGGGGAGAAGACATTGGCAAAATAACAAGACTTTACACCAACTTAATGTATAAAGTCTGGGTTGCCTGGAGAGTCATACATTGACTCACATGCTAAGAGGCAGATTGAGGCAATGCAGCAGCCCTCTCTGGTTTCCACCTCAGAAACCTTTCATCTCTAAGACAAAGCATTCATAAAGAGATGTGAAGGTGTCAAAATTCAAAAATAGCTTTAAAATAATCCCAAGCTCCCAAGAAGATTGGATAAAAATGAAATGGCTGGGTAATTGGGAATATAAGGTAGTGAGTTGTCAACATGGCCTATAATGCATTTATAAAGGGGGAAGGAAAAACAAATTTTATCTCCTCAGGGTAGGCAAACAAGCTTCCCTACTCTAACTGCTGATTAGGAAATCAAAGGGCTCAGCTCTGCCCACCTACTGATTCTCTGCACAGGGATGGTCTCGGTGACTTCACCCTGTCTGGGCACCACTGTACTCCTTTCATCTTTGGTGATGGATCCTTGATAAGGATCCCTCAGGGATGTCCTGCCTGTGTGCTTCTGCCTGGATTGAGGCATCCTGCAGAGATCAGCCAGTCTACCTCCAATATCCAGTGACTCTCTAGTATAGCCCCTCATGTGGATGGCAGGTTAAGCCTATGGAAAAATGTCTTATCACTCCACTATGGAGGCAGACAAAATACATAGTACACCAACTTTCTCTCTGAAAAGGCTCCAGTGTGTCTTCTGCTTTCCTTATATATCCTAGAAGAGGTACAAGTTCAAGATCTTAAAACAGTTAATGAAGTATTTTGCCCACTTTCAGCCTTGTGTCTATGTGGACATCAAGGTAACAGAAAAAGTGTCATTTAATGTTCTATTATACTTAGAATTTCAGAGAAAGGGGCTGGAATCTCTAACTCATCCCTTCCATGTTTCTAGAATTTTTGAATACATTTAATTCTTTGAATACTATTGTTTACTCCACCAAGAAAATTCCAGATTTAATGTAATAGTTCTCTTCCCTAAGTAACATATACATGAGTGCATGAA
The DNA here is from genome assembly GCA_963574655.1 of Perodicticus potto. NCBI lineage: Eukaryota > Metazoa > Chordata > Mammalia > Primates > Lorisidae > Perodicticus > Perodicticus potto. The sequence goes on from CAUYRH010129539.1 coordinate 6,290, forward strand.
TTCATTCTAGAAAAAATGCTACATATCTCATTGCTGAATATCACTATGCTCACCCTCAAAATACTCCCCTGGGGAAGCTATACACTGATGCCAGTGCCTAGTCCACCCTTTAAAGCAATTTTGAAACTTTTTTCTGTAATGACCATCAGAGCTGTCATCTTATGAAGTCTGGCAATTAAGTTCACAAACTTACCACCATGTGCGTGCTTTGGAAGCACTATACAAACAACTCGGTAAGGTTTCATGACCTTGGTATATCAGGGTCTCGTAGCTCATAGCTGTGTTCATGCTGATGTGTGGCAGTGCCTTGCTGAGTAGTGTTCATTACTGTTATATGTTTTTGTGTGCACTATACAACAACAGCTCACCTAATCAGATATCTGACCCACTTCACAGATTGTTCTGATGGATTTAGGAGATTGCTTCAAAGATTGCTCTAATGGATTTAGAAGGTGGATTGACAGAAGAGAGTCTGCATGCAAAGTGTACAAAAAGGAAACTGAAATTATCCTGGTAAGAGATTATGAGGTTCTGAGCTACATGACAGGAGTGGTTGAAATAGAGAAGGTCCAGAGAAAAGCACAATTGGTGGTTGGGATTTATTGGTCCTAGTAAGTGAAGATTGCAATTTGTAAAAGTATATGGGTAAAAACTAGAAGGGTAATAATTAAAATATGGAAATCTATTTGTTGAACATTAATGATCTTCCGAGTAGCCCCCACACACCTGAAAGCCTTATAGTTTATTCAAGAACAAACAGGGCAACAGTGTCTTGTGAAAGTTAAAGGAAATAATCCATTTAAAGGGAGCAAAAGGGGAGCCTAGTTCCATACAGCTTACAATTCTTGACTAAGTTTTCCATAACTTAAAGGCAAAAGAGACCCTCCATTACACTAATTTAAACTTTTGACAGCAGAAAACAGATGCTTCCAATTGGAGAGACTAAATATTCCCTGAAGTGGAATTTACATAGAAATTTATTGTATGGCTCCTTATAGTAGATAATAAATTCTGCCATGATTTTACACGCAATATTATTGAAATTCTTAGTGCAAAACTCCATATGTGCAGAGGATATACCGGTAAATTACATTCACTGAGTGGGTGTCTTTAATGAGAGAATCAGCTCTGTGAAATCTGCCATATACAGATAAATCTCAGAGGGCCCAAGGAGAGGCAGGTAACATTCCCCTTAGCCTGGGTCCCCCGACTTCTATGTCACAGAGAGGAAAGGTTGAAGTCTGTTCAAAGGGCTTGCTTTATTCATCACATCAAGAAGTTCGCACCCTTCCTGAATGAGACGGAGAACCATCAAACCATTTTAATTAGAGAAAAGATAGGATCAGTTGTGTTTTAGGAGGATCTCTTGTGTTGTAGATTATTAATTGGGGCAGGAAGGAGAAATCTAGGTGGAGAAAAATCAGTTAAGCAGCTATTTTAAAAGATGAGTAAAAAGATAATGAGAACAGTCTGAACTAAGATATAAGATTGAGATAGACAGGAGTGGATGGATTTGAGAGGAATTTAGGAAACAAATCAACAGAACAGAAAACGGTGACTAATTGGATGAATCAATGATGGAGTCCAAGTACACAAACAAGATTGTTCTAGTCTAAGTACTAGGTGAAATGTGTGGCCTGAAGTTAACACAGAATAATGCCTAGTGTGGACTATTCACCTGATGAGGTAACAGAGCAGTGTGAAGGTGCTGAGTGTAGGTGCCTAAGGTTAAGGACAGGGACCAGGTGAAAATGAACTCTGGTGCATTAGTGATTGGCAGATGATCCCGCAGCCTTGAGAGTTGAGGCCACCCTGGGTAATGTGAAAAGAGAGAAGAGCTGAGGGTGGAGACCAGCCTTGGGTGCCTGAAGTAAGAACTACAGGAGTGCCCAGACAAGCAGGCAACAGCCCATGTGAGGTGGGGCCTCCAAAGTGCAGTAAAACTGGAGTGTCAGGAGGAGCACACACATGCCAAACCACTAAGGTAAGGACTGAAAAATTGGCAATATGTCCTACCCAAGAAAAGACACCCAGTGGGTTTCCAGATAGAGACAGTGGGCTATATTTGGTGCTGTGCCTCAGATAATCAGTCTTTGGGCCTCCCACATGGGGGATCTCTCCCCAGCCACACCTTCTAGAATTTTATGGCTTAGACATAGTTCCTCCTAACTACTGTGTCTCCCAATGTGCCAAGACTTAATCTTTTCATTTCCCAGATACTAATTCCACTGTAAGAGTATGTTCTTTAAAACAGAAAGTTATAGTAACTTAATAGTTCTTTGAAATGCCTTATTAAAAAATTCTGATGAATTTATTTTTAAACGACTTTATTTAAAAAGAAAAATGAGATGTTCAAAAATTCTTCAAAATTTGAAAGTAAGGGAAAAAATCATCTTCTCAGACACAAAAACAAAAGTTTGCTTTTCTGCTTATGAGTTTTCTGTAATGAAAAATGCTAAAAATATCCAAAGGGATATTTTCATAGCCATGAAAGGATACTCCTTCAGCCAACCTTCACTTTGATTTTTCTAAAACAGTAAGAACCAACATTGTGGATTTTCTGAAATCCATTTTTTTAAATATATTTTTCAGTAATGTAGTGACCACATGTTTAATATGAGTAAAATATAACAAAAAAATTAAGTGTTCTCTTTGAAAAAGTTGAATTTTTTACTTTTATCTAATATAAACCCAGTATCTTTTAAAATGTAAAATCTAAAAAGATCGTGTTTAATGGTCCAAAATTACACATCAAAGATAGAAGTAAATAACTATATCATTTTTCTTAAAAATGTTTTGCATTTAATAGCTCTGTATAATCTGAATTAGATTCAAAGAAAGCCAGTTAATCTTCAGACATTTCAAGACAGTGCATAAAAAGCAAAAGCCAGTTATTTCCATCTGACCCATAGGCCCCAGTGCCCCATTCAGGAAACCTCCCATCAGGGGGCTGCCATCCTGGCCATGCTGAATTCTTGGGTGTTGTGATTCTGGAATGTTCACACATTTTAAAAGTCAGCCTCTCAGAATGCTTCAGTGTAAGAAATGACAGATGATTTATGAGTTATTTGGTAACACTCATTAAAACATGGTTTTGAAATAAAGTAAAAGAAAGAGAGGTTAACATGGTTTTCTTAAATGAACATAGAAGTTTTGATTAAATTATACAATCCCCTAGATTTTAGTGCTTTGTAGCATGTAAATGACAAGGGGAATGCCCTTATCTAAAGGTTAAATAATCAGAAAACTCAGAGAAGCAGACGATTCATCAATGTTCTACAAGTATTATTTATGGAAAGGAAATGAACATGTATTAAAACTTTTACTATGTACCAGAAATCTGTCTGATTGCTCTTTTAATTCTTATAACAATTCTATAAGGCAGGGGTTATTATCCCCATTTCCCAAATGAAAAATAATGTGCAGAAAGTCGAGGTAGGCTGTCTGTATTAACTAAAATACTTTAGCTATCCAAAATAACCAATTATATAGCCAATATGTAGAATTGACAAAGAACCAGTATATAATTAATTACAAATAGAACTATATGTAGTTATTAACATATATGTAGCATATACAGTTACTAATGTACAGCTAAATTATAATTATATAACATATATATTTAATAAATTAGGTAATTATATAGCAAATTGCATTCACAATAAACAGAGCTGCAAGACATCTTAAAAATCATCTGGCCCAACTTTTTTTAACACATTCACTCCACAAACAGCACTAAATTTCTGCCTTTTATCAGATATTTTTGCATACACCACAATGGGATACGTTTAAAAACCTGCAAATGTCTGACACCACCAAGTGTTGGGGAGGATGAGAAACACCCAGAATATAAATTGGTGCAACTGTTTGAAAAGCACGTTAGCCCTGCCATCTTTGGGTACCACTTGACATAATACTTCTCATCTGAGGCATGCACATGAGCAGTCCGGGCCAAGGGGGTCACTGAAACCAGAGTAGCAGTGTGTCTAAAACTCTAACACTGGCAAGGACCCAAGTGTCCATCAGCAATGAATCGATAAACAGACCAGGTGCCGTGGCTCATGCTTGCGATCCTAGTACTCTGGAAGGCCGAGGCAGGTGGAGTGCTGGAGCTCAGGAGTTTGAGATCAGCCTGACCTGGAGACCCTGTTTCTACTAAAAACTGAAATATTAGCCAGACGTGGTTGTGCTTGCCTCTAGTCTACTTGGTAGATGGAGGCAAGAGGATTACTCAAGCCCAGAAGTTTGAGGTTGCCATGAGCTATGATGGTGGCACTGCACTCTAGCCCAAGTGACAGGCTGAGATCATATGTTAAAAAAAAATTGATAAGCAAAAAGTGGCATATTCATGAAAAGTCATATTCTACAGCCATAAGGATGAATGAACTGCATTCAATGACACAGATGAATTTATCTTCCAAATAAAACTGAGCAAAAGGCACTAAAAACAAAAGTATATAAGCGGGAGAGTTCTGTTCACACGCAGTTCAAAAATAAGTTAAATTACTACATTAAGCTGCTTAGGGAAACAGATGGAGATAGTAAAACACAAGGAAAAACAAGAGGATGTGTATCCAGCAAATCTGGATTCTGGTTACAGTGAGGGAAAAGTCAAAAGGGGAGGCTTAGAAGAAACTGTTTGGAGGGTGGGGGGGTCTTTGGAGGCACAGAGAGTTTCAAGGGATTCACATGATAATTATTTGTTAAACTGCCCATCTTGTGTTTATGAACTATAATGTGTTGTATTTCACAATAAAAGAGTGACAAAACAGTAATCCCACCACATTCAATTATATATGTATATACACACGCATATATCATATGTATGTATCCAGTAACTATTTATGAATATGGATATTATATATGATTTTTGCTTCTGTTCTTTGATTTCTGCAGTTTCCATATTTTCCTCAATGGACAATTTAATATTTGAGTGAATTAAAAAGTCATTTCTACAAACGAAGGGACATAAGCCTACATTGGACCTGCCCAGCTGGTGGTGGCTCTCAGGCTGGGACATTGAAGGGGGGCAGGCCAGCATTCCAGGGGGGGATTTATGGCTTTGCCTGGACTAATAAAACTACCAAGAGACTTGTCTCTGGGCCAGGACCAGCCTTTGTGTCCTGGGTTAGCTGAGGAATGTTCCATCTGTTTTGATAGCCACTAGAGCCTGGCAGACAAGGGGTGCCCTGGGGCCCAAGGAACAGAGCCCCTTTGTGCACCCCCTGCCCAGCACTGGGAGACAGGTTTCCTCTCCCTCCCTTTTCTGTTTAGAATCCTTTTAGGACTGCATCTTGATCCCCCACAGTCCTGTGGCTTCCCTTGGAGGTGGAGCTTCCTTCTCCCAGCCTCAACAGCCTCAAGATTTCACACCGATGAGCCTCTTCTCAACTCGAAAATCCCGCCATTCCTTTACTGCTTCAGGGACGCTTGCAACTTTAAGGTTAGGTCCCTCTAAAAACCAGGGAAGAATACAAAACACAAGGACCACAGCATTTCTTGATAACAAACGCGTGTTTTGAAGCGCAATGCCAAAGACTAAGCTGCTGACACTAGCGGTTTTAAGTTTCATTTAGTTTTTCTTAAAAATTTGAAGTATGTGCCTTTTCCAGAAATCTTTTCTCAAATCATCCCAATAACACTAATAAAATTCTCGGTACTTTTTTTTTTTTTTTTTTTGAGACAGAATCTCACTTGGATACTCTGGATAGAGTACTATGGCATCACAGCTCACAGTAACCTCAAACTCTTGGGTTTAAGAGATCCTCTTGCCTTAGCCTCCCATGCACCTGTTCACAATGCCCAGCTTTCTTTAGAAGTGGGATCTCGCTCTTGCTCAGGCTGCTCAAACTTGTAAGCTCAAGCAATCTGCCAGCCTCAGCATCCTGGAGTGCTGGGATTATAGACATGAGCCACCACATCTGTCCTTAATTCTCAGTACTTAATCACCAATTTTATAGTAGAAGCCATGAGTTAAAATGTACTGAATAATGGACAAAAAGGAGCAAAATCAATGGAGTTAAACAGACCACATATGTGACAGTAGTGTCATGATATTATAACAGAGCTGAAAAATCCCTATTGCCTATAATTTTCTATACTAAACTTTAAAATCCTTATTTTAGAGCTCTCTCTCTCTCTCTCTATATATATATATATATGTGTGTGTGTATATATATGTATATATATATATATATGTATATTTAGACACATACATACACACACACATATACAGGGTGGCCATAAAGTTCATAGTAACTATTTAAATTGCACACCAACTTTATGGTCACCCTGTACACACACACACACATATGCTACAAAACAGTTTCAAGCAGGTCCTTCAGGAGCGTTCCAGAAGAAGGCACTGTTGTCATAGGAGATGATAGTTCCATGGGTATTATTGCTCCTGAAGACCTTCCAGTGGGACAAGAGGTAGAGGTGGAAGATAATGCTATTGATGATCCCTCATTTTTTCTACTTTTTAAATTTTTTTATTGAAAATTAAGATAAAAAATTTTCAATAAAAAAATTAAAAAAGTAGAAAAAATGAAAATTTAATTTTCAATAAAAAAATTTAAAAAGTAGAAAAAATGAAAATTTAAAAATAGAAAAAAGAGATTAAGGCTAGAAAGAAAGAAATTATTTTTGTACAGATGTACAATGTTTTTGCATTCTAAGCTAAATGTCATTACAAAAGACTCAAAACTTAAAAAAATTCAAAAGTTTATATAGCAAAAATATTATAGTAAGCTAAGGTTAATTTATGACTGAAAACAAATTTTCTCATAAGTTGAGAGTAGCCTAAGTGGATAGTGTTCGTAAAGTCAGCAGCAGTGATGCCTTGGGCCTTCTCATTCCTCATCACTTACTCACGGATTCACCCAGAGCAACTTCCAGTCTTGCCAGGTCTGTTCATGGTAAATACCCTGTAGAAGTATACCATGTTTTCTCTTTCATACTGTATTTTTACTGTAACTTTTCTATGTTTAGATATGTGTTAGATACACAAACATAATTGCCTAAAATATTCATACAGCAGCATGCTATACAGATTTATAATCTAGGATCAATAGACTACATCATATAGCCGAGGTGTGGGCTACGCCATACCATGTAGGCTTGTGTAAGTATACTCTGGGATGTTTGCACAATGGTGAAATTGACTAGCAGTGCACTTCTCAGAATATATCCCCATAAGAAAGGATGCATGACTTTATATCCTTCCAAGACTGGCATATACGTTAGTTTCCTCTTATGCAAGATTCTTGGTGGGTGTCTAAAATCACAAATAGTACCAAAATCAATTGCCATTAATCACAACACACATCTCTTTATGTCTTCTGCTTATTGATTAAACGTATTTTCATCTTAATTTATCACATACTACAGGAACAATTTTTGCAGTTGCACAAATTTCTTTTACCTTTTTCACAATTTTGTAGATAGAAGATTTATTTTTACTGTAGATCTTAGCAACTTTAGTATATGATTTTTTTTATTAAGGTGAGAACTTTTACCTTTTTACTCAAAGAAAGAACTTTAAGATTCTGTGATATATCCAAATTGCCGGCATAATTACACTAACATTTTGGGGCCGTTATTAAATGAAATAGGGATTACTTGAACATAAGTACTCTGTGAAATACTGTGACAGCTGATCTAATAACCAAGATGGTTACTGAGTGACTTACAGATGGGTAGCATACACAGTGTGGATATTCTGGACAAAAGGATTATTCATATGCTAGGCATGATGAAGCATGATTTCATCATGCTACTCAGAACAGCATAAAATTTGAAACTTATGGATTGTTTATTTCTGGAATTTTCTATTCAATATTTTTGAATTACAATTTGGCAGTAACTGAAACTACATAAAGCAAAACCACGGATGGGGGATGGACTACTATATTTCTACAAATAAACCTAAAATACTGGAATCATTGCATCATTCCACCAGAATCTATTGGCTTTAATCATTTAAATATGTTCAGACAATGCACTCTTGAACAATCCATGGGTCAGAGAAGAAATCAAAAGGAAACTTTAAAACTATATGGAGAGAGAGATCCCATTAAGATGGCAGAGTAATAGATTTGTGGATCTTATTGCTCTACATATATATTGATTATAAAAATGAAATTGGTTCAAAAATACTTAAAGAAAAATTAATAATTCAACTAAGAATTAGAAGTACCCCAGAGGAACACAAACTGAGAGCAGTGAAACTTAAATGAATAAAAAAAGCTATTTCACTTTCCTCATGTCAATTCCTCCCCTCAAATTGGCTTAGCTCAGAGTCAAGAAAGTCACATTGGCCTATGATTTCTCTTGTGGCATATAGGAGTGGGGAAGGGTGAAACTGGAGTGTTCTCTAGGATGCCTGGCCACTGAGTCTTTCAGAGAGCCCTCAGTGAGATTTGGGTGTTTTTCCCCATACCAAAGACTGAACAATTTGCAGAGCTCAGTTTCCTAAGATAGTTAGAAAAAAATAAAGGAATAGGTATACTATTAGAGATAACACTGCACTTTGTGATTAAGAAAGGGCTTTTCAACTCGGTGCCTGTGGCTCAACGGGCTAAGGCGCCAGCCACATACACCTGAGCCTGGGCCCGCTAAACAACGATGATGGCTGCAACCAAAAAATGGCTGGGAGTTGTGGCGGACGCCTGTAGTCCCAGCCATTTGGGAGGCAGAGGCAGGAGACTCACTTGAGCCCAGGAATTGGAGGTTGCTGTGAGCTGTGATGCCACAGCACTCTACCCAGTGTGACAGCTTAAGGCTCTGTCTCAAAAATAAAAAACAAAAAGAAAAAACAATATCTTAAGGGGGAGATAGCATTTCATTTAGAGATTTACAGAAGATATGTTGAATATAAAAGATATATTTTGGAAAGTTTCGTTGAGTTTATTCATCAGTTCTATGACAAATATTACAAAAAATAAAATGTCTAAATCCAGATTAAAACTCTTTTAAACTGCTATAAAGGTATATTGTAGGCCCGGCAAGGTGGCTCACACCTGTAATCCTAGCACTCTGAGAGGCCGAGGCATATGGTTTGCTTGAGCAAAAGTGAGACCCCCATCTCCACCAAAAATAGAAAAACTAGCTTTATCATGTGGTGGGTCCCAGATACTCAGGAGGCTGAGGCAAGAGGATTGCTCCAGCACAAGCATTTGAGGTTGCTGTGAGCTATGATGGTGCCACAGCACTCTACCCAGGGGACAGAGTGAGATTCTGTCTCAAAGAAAATGTATTGTGTTCTCTAATTTTTGCAAAATGCAAAAAGCAGTGGGAATATTCAGTTAATATGAATTTTTAAAAATTATGCGGCTATCAGACAATATGGTATATAGTGTTTTAATCATTTGGATTAAAAATATAGACATTATTTGAAAAAAGAAAAGAAAAATATTTATGGTTTCCAATGTTTAATACATTATTCTTTCAATTCTTAAATTGTTTGAAATTTTCATAATAAAAAATGGGGGGAATATATGCTTTGTTGGGTTAGGAGCTCATGAAGTAGTAGCAAGGAACGGAATTGATGACAGAAAGAACATTGGGATGTTGGGTATGTGACATAGCATGGGTGTGTCACATTGTCCTACCTGAGGCAAGGGGAGGGTGATGTAATTTTCAGCAAGATACTTTTTTGTATTTACACAGCTTACTTCTAATAGTAATCCCTAATAATCTGCCAATCTGATGGCATTCGCCTTCCATATACAAAGCAGCTACAATGAGAAGAAGAATTTCAGCAGTTTTTTATGTCATTGCATCAGAAGAGTTTACACACCAGATTCATTCATTGCTTATAGAATGAAGAAAATAATCAACATTTTGATTTTCCTGCAAATGGGTCATAGGATATCTATGGAAAGTTTAACCAGCATGGAGGTTAAATTTATTCTACTTCAGTGATGTGTTTTCAAGTTGTGAGAAATTGCTGAGGAATTTTGCTTAGCTGTTTCTACAGATTGCATTTTCTTTTTCCTTGAGACAGGGTCTTACTCTGTCCATCACTCGGGTTGGAGTGCAATGGTGTGATCATAGTTCACTGCAACCTTGAACTCCTGGCCTCAATTGAGCCTCCTGCTTTGGCCTCCCAAAGTGTTGGGGTTATAGGCATGAGCCACCATGCCCAGCCAGAGCACATATTTTCTAATTGAAGGGATCTGATGGACTTATTCAAATGTGTGGCTTAAAATACTATATTTACTGATATGCATAGAAACACCCAACTTTATTAACAATCCTACCTAATATATGGCAAGCACTGTAGTAAACATTTTATATTTGTTATTTCATTTAATGCATGTAAAGTGACTCTAGAGCCTATGCTTTGAGCTGAATGCCCTGAACTTAAGTCACAGAGCAAATACATGAGAACACTGAGGATTTGCAAAGATGTTGTCTATCAGTATGGACAGTAGGTTGTGTGCAGGGCAGTAGGAAACTGTACTGTTGTCCTATTACATAACTACCCTGAACATAGTAAAATCAAATTGTGAAGAAATACAACATCTTTTGTTAGAAATGAAATCAACTTTTAAAAAATCAAAGATTTAAAAAATAAACTTTTTTTGATGATACATAATAATTGTACATATATATTTAAGGGGTGTTTATGATGTATTGATACACACCTACAATGTGTAATGATCAAATCAGGGTATTTACGATATCTGTCACCTCAAATATTTATCATTTCTTTGCATTGGGAACATTTCAGATCTTCTTTTCTGACCACTTCATCTTATAAGCATGAGATAAATATTCTTTGGTAAAGCAGACATAGAAAGTATTCTTGTTTCATGTACATACAGAGTTTTTTTTGTTTGTTTGTTTGTTTGTTTCTTTTGGGGTTTTTTTTTTTTTTTGAGACAGAGTCTTGCTTTGCTGCCCTCGATAGTGTTGCCCCACAGCTCACAGCATCCTCAAACTCTTGGGTTCAAGCAATTTTCTTGCCTTAGCCTTCCCAGCAGTCAGGCCTACAGGCACCTGTCACAACACTTAGCTATTTGTAGAGATGACATCTCACTCTGGCTCAGGCTGGTCTCGAACTCGTGAGCATAGGCAATCCACCCACCTCGGCCTCCCAGATTGTTAGGATTACAGGCGTGAGCCACAGCACTTGGCCAAAGAAACAAACCTTTTTAATTGTAAAATTTTAAACACATACAAACAAAGATTTCAATAAACCTCCACAAACCGAATATACAGCTTCAACAATTATTAACTCAAGGCTCATCTTGTTTTATCTATACCCTTCAATCACTTCCTGCTTTCTGTATTACTATTAATTTTTTGTTGTTGTTGCAGTTTGGCCAGGGCCAGGTACGAATCCTCCACCCTTGGTATATGGGTCCAGTGCCCTACTCACTGAGCCACAAGTGCCGTCCTTCTGTATTATTTTGAAGCAAGTCTCGGACATTTAATCATTTCATTCATAATTTGGTATGTAAATCTAAAATATAAACTCTTCAACAAAGAACAGCCACAATACCATTACCTAACAAAGCCTCAATTATTTCTTAATACATAAAATACCTAGTGTTCAAATATCTATCTCATAAACATCATGATTTGTTATGATATTGTATCAGAATCAAAAGAGATACAAACATCGAGAATATTGATGAATTCTTTCAGTCTCTCAATTTATAAGTTACCTATTCATCTCTCCTTTGGTTGGCATTTTCCCATGCAATTTATTTATTATAGAAACCATTTGTGCTGTAGGGTTTTTCATAGTCTAGATTTTGCTAAGTGCATCTCTATGATATAGTGTAACATATTTCTCTGTCATCTGTAAACTGGTAGTCGTAACCAGAGGCTTTATCAAATTCATGTTCATTTTTGTTGTTTTCAGGCAAGAATACTTCATAGGCAGAGTTAAACTCATCCTTCAGGGGCATATAACATCTGGTCGCCTTTTTGGGAGATGTTAGTAACCATTGATGATCATTGCCTAGATACATTAATTCATTTGATGTTACAAAATGGCAATATTCTAATTATGACAATCTTTTTCAGTTGTTAACTAGAATACATCAATAAAGGGAAACTTTCTCTCACCTTCTATTTGATTATCTGTTAGTGGGGTTAGTGTTGGAAATTCTCTTTATTTGCATTTCTGAAATTGATAAGTTGGTTTACTAGCATCCTCTAACAGTATCAAATTCCAGTTTTTTAAAGTATCATTATGAATTTATAGATGTGAATACATTTTGTGTATTTTTCTCTATTATAGTCAAATAATAGTCAAATTTTCCATCTTTGGACAGTGGAAGACTCTCCAACTCTTCAACTCCTGAGTTGTTTTATCAGAATCCTAGCAGTCTTGCTTTCTTGCTTTCTGCTCCAGGGAGCTGCAACAAGCTCATCTTATATGTTTATTGCCACAGACCTACAAGGAGTCATTTCTCCAATGAGCCCTGGTTCCTTTTAATGGTCAATAGTATTTAGAAACCACAATCTGGGTGTAGTTCACAGATTTTGATGTATATGAGTCATACTTAGAATTTCTGTTTTCTTTCACAGCAGTTCCCACCCCACTTCATTCAGAGTGAAATCCTTCCAACAGCCTAGGAGGCCCTACATGATCTACATGCCCTGTTTCCTCTCTTTTCGGACCACGCATGCTTCTATGTCTGGGCTACTGTTATGGAAATGCACTTCTCCAGGAATGTGTTTAGCTCAATCCTTCACCCTCTGAAAACCTATGCTTAATTAATCTCTTTAACATGAAAATCTATCCTGTCAATCCTATTTAAAATTACAATACTAATTACTTCCCCAAACCTACTGCCAACATCTCATATTTTTAAAATATCACTTTTAATTTTCTAACATATTTAATCATTATTATGTAGTATCCTTCTCCTCCTAAAGTCTAAGCTTTATAAGGGCAGAGATTTTTGTTTGGTTAACTGCTGTATCTTTAGTGCCTATCTACATATGGTTGTCATTCAATACATACTTGTTTAATGAACAAATGAGTGCAAACCTTAGTATATTTAGGAATCATCATCTAACCTATAAGTATGGCTTAATCTCCAGAGAAACAGATTGAATTGAAAGCAAACATCTTCTTCTAAGAGTCAGCTATGTCCAGATATGTGGAAATAAATCCTTAAATTTCAAACTATCCTGACATTTCTGGGTATGTGGCCTAACTGTGAGCAGTGTTTAAATATTATTTTGTTTTGTTTTGACACAGAGTCTCACTCTCTTGTCCAGGCTAAAATTCAGTGACATCATCACAGCTCACAGCTACCTTAAACTCCTGGACTCAAGTGATCCTCCTGTTTCAGCCTCAGAGTAGCTGGGACTACAGCCATGTGCCACTACACTTGCTAATTTTTTTTATTTTGTAGAGATGGGAGTATGGCTATTTTGCTCAGCTTGGTCTTAAATTTCTGGCCTCAAACAATCCTCCTGCCTTAGCCTCCCAAAGTGCTAGGATTATAGGCACCAGCTACCATGCCTAGCTGTACATTCATTTTTGAAAAAAAAAAGTAATATAAGTGAGAATCTTCATCAGTGATGAAGTTTAAAAGTCAGATTTAAGATGTACCCCAAAGAACACAACTATTGCCCCTGAGAAGTTCAGTGTGTTTAACACCTGTGTTCTCATTGATATAATTAAATCGATTGACTACTAGCAACAACCTCCAGCTGTTTTTTTTTTTTTAAATAGTTGACTTAAGTCATTTGGCCTGAATTTTTATGTGCTTATTGTGTGATTTTTTTTTTTTTTTTTTTTTGAGACAGAGCCTCAAGCTGTCACCGTGGATAGAGTGCCGTGGCATCACAGCTCACAGCAACCTCCAACTCCTGGGCTTAAGCGAGTCTCCTGCCTTTGCCTCCCAAGTAGCTGGGACTACAGGCGCCCGCCACAATGCCCGGCCATTTTTTGGTTGTAGCCATCATTGTTGTTTGGCAGGCCCGGGCTGGATTCGAAACCGCCAGCTCAGGTGTACGTGGCTGGCACCTTAGCCGGTTGAGCCACAGGCGCCGAGCCTATTGTGTGATTTTAATGACTCTATGGCCTCCAGTTACTGAAAACATGGACATTAGCAGTAACAAAAATGCAGGCCAATGTTTTTCACCAACTATTTTTATACAATAGTTGTATTTATTTATTTTTGAGACAGAGTCTTACTCTGTTGCTCAGGCTAGAGTGCCATAATCTCACCCTAGCTCACAGCAACCTTAAATTCCTTGGCTCATGTTATCCTCCTGCCTCAGCCTCCCAAGTAACTGGGACTACAGGTGCCCACAACCATACCCAGCCAATTTTTTTTTTTTTTTTTTTTTAAGTAGAGACAGGGTCTTGCTCTTGTTCAGGCTGGTCTTCAACTCCTGAGCTCAAGCAATCCTCCTACCTCGGACTCTCAGAATGCTGGGATTACAGGTGTGAGCCACTGCACTTGGCTGCAAAAGTACAGTTTTAGAGCTGAGTACAGTTGTGTGCACCTGTTATTCCAGCTACCTGGAAGGCTGAGGTGGGAGGATCACTTCATCCCAGAAGTTGAAGGACAGGTTGGGCAATAAAGTTAAGACCTTGTCTCTTATAAAAAGAAATTCTTTTGAAATTCATCACTTATAGAGATTCTCAGCTTATATTACATTTCCCCTTGGGGTACTCAACATATGAATTTACTCAACATATGAAGTACACAGAAATTTAGTCCATAATAGCTTCCAACTTTTCTCTTTTTTTTTTTGGAGACAGAGTCTCACTATGTCACCCTCAGTAGAGTGCTGTTGCATCACAGCTCACAGCAAACTCAAACTCTTGGGCTTAAGCAATTCTCTTGCCTCAGCCTCCCAAGTAGCTGGGACTATAGGCACCTGCCACAACGCTCAGATATTTTTGTTGTTGTTGTTACAGTTGTCATTGTTGTTTAGCTGTTCCGGGATGGGTTTGAACCTGCCACCCTGGGAGTATGTGGCTGACACTGTAACCACTGTGCTACAGGCACCAAGCCCAACTTTTCTCATTTTTAAAAAATATCTCTTTCAGAGAATTTAAATAATACCATCAATGCCCACCCTAAAAATACACATTGAATTCCATTCAACTAGACAGACATTTTATGGATGCCATTACAACTATTAAAGGACATAGTTTCTGCTTTCAAAGAACTCGCACTCTAGGTCCAGAGAGAAAGAAGTTGCTATTCACAACACAACGTGCTCTCAGCCATTTGTAGTATAACTGGACCGGGTCTTATTTCACCTGTTTCCATCAGCACCTTTCTGTGGCACATCTGATCTTTGTCATTACCTAGAACAATTTTCTAGCACTTGCTTTTTGTTTTTTCTCTCTCCATTCCTAATCAGCTCAGTAATTTTAACAACACTTTTACCTGTATCCTCAATACTCTTGGCCCATCATTGCTTTGCTCCTCCTGGTCACTTTATTACTAATTTTGGATTAACCCAGTTACCTGCTTTCTACGCCCAGGCAGCAAAGACCACAAGAGAATAGTGAAGAAATATGCTGATTAACCCTGTTAAACCTGGTGGTTTTCAGACTCAGCTGACAGTTTGGCAATGTAGGCAAACCTCTAACTTGTCCATGCCCAACTTCATTTTCTCTAAGTCCACAGTGTCTGATGAAAACCCTCACTCTTCCTAAATTCCTCATCTAATTCTTTCCTGAAGATAACTTTGGCTGTTACTTGAAAAGTTGTTGCCAGATATCGACTCTTTGAATTTTCATGCTAACCAGTGCTCTAAATCAGAGGTTCTCAACCTGTGGGTCGCGACCGCTTTGGGGGTCGAACGACCCTTTCACAGGAGTTTCCTAAATACATCCTGCATATCAGATATTTACATTATGATTCATAACAGTAGCAAAATTGCAGTTATGAAGTAACAACGAAAATAATGTTATATTTGGGGGTCACCACAACATGAGGAACTGTATTTAAAGGGTCACAGCATTAGGAAGGTTAAGAACCAGTAAATGCATTAAATCCAAGGCAATTTTTAGCCCCAAGCAATTATTTGCTTAATTTTTCATCCTTGCTTTTCTCCATTCATTTCATTCCAGACACCCTTGGTTTTCTTTTTTTTTTTTTGAGACAGAGCCTCAAGCTGTCACCCTGGATAGGGTGCAGTGGCGTCTCAGCTCACAGCAACCTCCAATTCCTGGGCTCAAGCGAGTCTCCTGCCTCTGCCTCCCAAGTAGCTGGGACTACAGGTGCTTGCCACAACGCCCGGCCATTTTTTGGTCGCAGCTGTCGTTGTTTGGCGAGCCCGGGCTGGATTCGAACCTGCCAGCTCAGTTGTACGTGGCTGGCGCCTTAGCCCGTTGAGCCACAGGCGCCGAGCCACACCCTTGGTTTTCTAATATAGTTTTTATTCCTATTGTGGCACTTGGACCTAAAAGATTTCTGCTTCCCAAATTTTGTGTCTTGGCATAACATAAAAGTACAGTTTTAGAGCTGAGCACAGTTGTTTGCGCCTATTGGTGACACTGTAACCACTGTGCTACGGGCACAGCCACATACTCCCAGGGTGGTGGGTTCAAACCCAGCCTGGAACAGCTAAACAACAAATTTGAACTAAACTTGGAATGTCCTAATCCTGGAATGCCACAAGCCATCATGATCAAGTGGGATTCATCCCAGGGGTGCAAGGATGGTTCAACATATGCAAATCAATGTGATACATCACATTAACAGAATGAAGGACAAACACCATAGGATTATTTCAATGGATACTGGAAAAACATTTGATAAAATTCAACATCTCTTCATGATAAAAAAAAATTGTGTACAGAAAGAACTTACCAGGCAGCACCTACGGCTCAAGGAGTAGGGTGCCAGCCCCATATACTGCGAGTGGCAGGTTCAAGCTTGGCCCAAGCCAAAAAGAAAGAACTTACCTCCACATTATAAAAGTCATATATGATAAACCTATAGCTAGTATCATGCTGAATGAAGAAAAACTGAAAGCATTTCCCCTAAGATCTGGAACAAGACAAGGATGCCCACTTGACTGCCACAAGTTTAACTCTTAGACTACTTACGTTTTTTCTTTCCTTCTCAGTGGTTTAAGCTTATGGCTTTAAATATACTCTCCATAAACTGATTACTCCCAATTTTATTTCTTCAACTCAGACCTTCCCTGAACCCCTGACTTCTACAACTAGCTGCCTACTCAAAAGCTCAGTTCAGGCCCCACACATCTCAAACACCCCCTTCAGAATCAGCCCTATAAGATGATATTTTGGGAAGTGATGGATATAGTCATTATCTTGCTTGGAGTAAGGGCTTCATGGATGTATAACTATTGAAAAACTTAGGTGGTGCCTGTGGCTCAAAGTAGGGCGCTGGCACCATATGCCAGAGGTGTTGGGTTCAAACCCAGCCCTGTCCAAAAAGAAAAGAAAAACTTACACTTTAAAAATGTGCAAGTTTTTGTACATTGATTCTATTCAATAAAATTAGGAGGCAAGAGCAGTGCCTGTGGCTCAGTGAGTAGGGTGCTGGCCCATATACCGAGGGTGGAGGGTTCTAACATGGCCCGGGCTGATGCAACAAAAAAACAGCCGGGCATTGTGGTGGGCACCTCTAGTCACAGCTACTCAGGAGGCTGAGGCAAGAGAATTGCCTAAGCCCAAGAACTGGAGGTTGCTGTGAGCTGTGATGCCACAGCACTCTACCAAGGGTGACAAAGGGAGACTGTTTCTTAAAAGAAAAAAAATTAGGAGGCAAGTACAAAACATTTTCCTGATCTAAATAAAGTGATGCACCATGTTTGTAAATGTTATCGTCTTCAAATGATGAACTTCTGTGTATTCTGAAATACCTTTTCTAATACTCTTGCAGATAACTAGATAACTATAATTAAATAGTTAATAACTAACAAAATCCCCAAACAGCTTTGATTGTACTCTACTTGATTTGGGATTCTTTGAGATTAAATCATTATTTCCCATTATAACGCTGATAAACTCAGCTACATTGGTGCTGAGACCTTAGCAGTAGACTAGTAGAAAGGGGAGGACGGGACTCATGAGAATGAGACCAAGGAGTCTGGTTCTCATATTGAAAAGGTATCTAGTTTCCCTAACCCAAGATGGCCCCAAAACTTTCAAAACTTCATGTCAAACTTGGGCTTCATCTGATCACTGTACATACCCCAATATCTAAGTAGGACCAGTGGGGTGGAGCAAAAGATGAAACAGTGGCAATATTCATGATCTAAGTACTTAAGTACCCAAACTCCAGAGCCAAGCTTGGGAAGATGGGGATCCATCTCCATCCCAGAGAGGAAGTTAAGTAGAGTCCTAGTAGGCTGAGATTCAAACAAAGGCTCAAATCCTACCTGGGCAACCCATATAAAAACCACAAAAATGGTTAAAAGCTTTTTCACATACACTGGGCAAACAAGGATTGTGAGGTGTTAAATCAGTTCAGAGGACATTTGATTAGGAAGCTAAGCACAGTAGACACTGAGTTTCTGGCAAGAGAACTAATTTGAGAAAGTATCAAATGGTAGGTTTGAGTTTACTATATTTTAAGATTACCTGGTGTAAGGCAGAGGAAAAAGATTCCTACTGGCTAACACTGCTAAAGCCTGGCATGCAGGTTTTTTGTCTTGTTTATTTATTTTTTTTATTTTATTCTTTTTTTTTTTTTTTTTTTGAGACAGAACCTCAAGCTGTCACCCTGGATAGAGTGCTATGGCATCACTGCTCACAGCAATCTCCAATTCCTGGGCTCAAGCTAGTCTCTTGCCTCCGCCTCCCAAGTAGCTGGGACTACAGGCGTCTGCCACAACGCCCGGACATTTTTTGGTTGCAGCCATCATTGTTTGGTGGGCCCGGGCTGGATTCGAACCAGCCAGCTCAGGTGTACGTGGCTGGCGCCTTAGCCCGTTGAGCCACAGGCGCCGAGACTATTTTATTCTTATTTTTATTTAGTTTTTTTGAGACAGAGTCTCACTATGTCGCCTTCGGTAGACTGGTATGGGGTCACAGCTCACAGCAACCTCGAACTCTTGGGCTTAAGTGATTCTCTTGCCTCAGCCTCCCAAGTAGCTGGGACTACAGGCACCCGCCACAACGTCCGGCCATTTTCTTGTTGCAGTTGTCATTGTTTAGCTGGCCAGGCTGGAACCTGGCGCTATAACCACTGTGCTACTGGCGACCAGCCTTATCTAGTTTTGTTTTTGAGACAGGGTCTCACTGTGTCATAGGCCGTAGTGTAGTGGCATGATCATAGCTCACGGCAACCTTTAACTACTGGACTCAAGTTATCCTCCTGCCTCAGCCATTGTAGTAGCTAGGACTATAGGACTGTTTTCTTTCGGGGGGGGGGGTGTGGGGGAAGGAAGTGTCTCACTATGGTGCCCAGGCTGGTCTCAAGCAATCCTCTTACCCATGACAAAGTGCTGGGATTAAAGGCTTCAGCCACTGCACCTAGCCTGCTCTTTTGAAACCAATTGGAACCTAGTATAACCTGGTCTATTGTAGTTATAGACCTTTAGGTCTTTAAGGCTCTTGAATTGTCTGCTAAGTTACAGATACACTCTGATGGGCAAATTCTCTATGCAACTAACAACTTAAGGTCCCTGATCTTAACTACTATTGTTTTAATAACTAAACGTTATTACCTAGTCAGTATTGGCAAATTAGGTGACTAATAGAGACTAACACTCCTGCAGTGTTTGAAAAATGCCTCCTAGATGTTTATTAAAATGTCTGGATCAGTTACTTTTTTTTTTTTTTTTTTTTTTTTACAGTTTTTGGCCGGGGCCAGGTTTGAATCTGCCACCTCCGGTATATGGAGCTGGCGCCCTACTCCTTTGAGCTACAGGCGCTGCCCTGGATCAGTTACTTTAATGAAAACTGATTGTTCACTGTATATGGTGAGCTTCCAAGTGTACTTCCACCTTCCTACTGAAAATGTTTCAGGATAGGGATGACACAATGGCCTCATTTCTAATTTCCTTGCTCAAAAATCTTAGCAGAGGTACTTAACATGTTAGCCTTTTGTTGCCCATCTATCCAACATTTGGCAAACCAAATTCACACAATTTCTCATTCTCAGGCTCTGGGTCATACTCTTTCTGCTGAGTGTTTCATACATAAATGTATTTTCCTCACATTTGAGTTGGGCTTGATTCAAGTCCACATGTTCAATTTCTTCTAGTTCAGCGATTTTTTTTTCTTTAGAGATAGTTTCACTTTATTGCCCTTGGTAGAGCGCTCTGGAGTCACAGCTCACAGCAACCTCCAACTCCTGGGCTTAGGCAATTCTCTTGCCTCAGCCTCCCAAGTAGCTGGGACTACAGGCGTCCACCACAACGCCTGGCTATTTTGTTGTTGTTGTTGCCATTTGGCGGGGACCAGGTTTGGAACCCACCACCCTCGGTATATGGGGCCTATGGGGCCAGAGCCCTACTCACTGAGCCACAGGCGCTGCTAGAGTTCAGTGATTTTCAAATGGCATGCCATGAAAATTTCTAAAGATTATTATTATTATTTTTTTTTTTTGAGACAGAGCCTCAAGCTGTCACCCTGGATAGAGTGCGGTGGCATCACAGCTCACAGCAACCTCCAATTCCTGGGCTTAAGCGAGTCTCTTGCCTCTGCCTCCCAAGTAGCTGGGACTACAGGCGCCCGCCACAACGCCCGGCCATTTTTTTTGGTTGCAGCCGTCATTGTTGTTTGGCGGGCCCGGACTGGATTCGAACCTGCCAACTCAGGTGTACGTGACTGGTGCCTTAGCCCGTTGAGCCACAGGCGCCGAGCCAAGATCATTATTTTTTGAAATAAGTTCAAAGCACAGTGAGTATATTACTTTTTTTTTGGATCAGCGTAATTTAAGTGAGCCACAGAAGTTTAACTACAGGCTCAAGCGTGCGTTGAGATAAAAAAGGTTGAACACTGTTCTAGTTATGTTTATCTTTTCATAGCTGACCTTTGTCTTTTCTTGGCATCATGTGCCACTGTTGACACAAAGTAATAGTGTTTTCAATTCTGATATGCTTGGCTGAGCCTAGTATAGTACAGTGCCTAAACTAAAGAGTACTAATTTGGATACCAACTAAGGAATTGTGATATTAAAAGATCTATTGGTAGGCAAGGGAAGTAAAAACAGAAGCAACTATAGGAAGAGGTCAGAGGGCTCCAAAGCTAAGTTGTCTATTTCACATATTTGCCTTGTTTGGAAGTATTTGCTAGGCTTGAGGAAAGGGTAATGGAGGTTTTCCCTTTAAGTTTGGTGTGAGAAATCAACAAAATTTTTACTGTACAATATTCAGGGCCTTGCTGTGTTCTAGGTGCTTTAGACATGTCTAGACATATCGATGAATTAAACAGTTCATGGCCCTTAAATTGCAAACTTTTTAAAGCATAAATTCTAGCAGAAGAGAATAGACACAATTTATAGAGCACATCACAAAATTTTATGTATAGCAGTGTCAGGGGACATCAGTGGTCAAAGGTGAAAAAAAGCAGTTTTTATTGAATTTTATGTACACCATCTTATTGAATCCTCATGTGAGGGTGCATTTTTATTTGCAAAAGGCAACACAGCCTCCCTAAGATTCAATTACTTATATAACCCATAATGGTAAATCACTTTTCCTTCCAGGATTTTAGCAAGCCTTAAGGTATTGAAAGCCCCCAGATAAGTTGGTAAATTACCTATTTAGATTGCTGGCTCCCTCAAGTTCCTGTCTTAATTCCAAAGAGGCCTCAAATTTTATAACGAGCAGAACATGCAGGGCCTATTACCCTGTTTAATTTCCTGGAAATTACGTGACTGCTTTTCCCATAATACTTGACCATCAAGTTTAGTTCACTAGTGATCTCTGGTACTTAATTGTTAAGATAACCTAAATATTTGGGTTTTGCATTTTAATATGGCTGCAAGAAACATTTTCTGAGACAATCAGATTTTGGAACGGTAACAGGATTCATTTTAACAAGTTGACAATTTTTGTTTCTTTCTGGCCCCGGGCTGGGTTTGAACCCGCCACCTCGGCATATGGGGCTGGCGCTGTACTCCTTTGAGCCACAGGTGCTGCCCTGACAAACTTTATTTATTTATTCATTTAGTTTTTTGAGTCTTACTTTGTCTTGCCCTTGCTAGAGTGCTGTGGGGTCATACCTCACAACCTCAAAGTCTTGGGCTCAAGCCATCCTCTTGCCTCTCCAGTAGCTGAGACTACAGGTGCCTGTCACAACACCTGCCTATTTTTAGAGACAGGTTCTTGCTCTTGCTGGTCTTGAACTCCAGAGCTCAAGCAATTCACCTGCCTCCGCCTCTCAGAGTGCTAGGATTACAGGTGTGAGCCACTGTGCCCAGTGACAAGTGTTTTTTTTAAAACAATGACACTTGTTAAAAAAATCTGGGCTTGGTAGTAATTTATTCATGTAGTTATTTGTGGGAAATGACCAGGTAAGAGGTCCAACCATCTGTGCTAGATCAGAAACCATTACTGTTTATACTAAATCTATTCTGAATAATGTCTGATTAGTTTTGACATAGAATGTCTTATTATGGACCTTCTTTCACAATCCTGATTAATCACTCATATCGCACTGTGCAGTGCTATAATTTTCAGTATCCCATTCCTCATTTCTCGTAGGCACCGGGATGTATAAAATTACATTAAAACTAAATATTCCATAATATGGTTAGTAACCATTTACTTCAATGCCTGGCATTCTTTTCCCCAGTAATTCCTGTCTCTTACCTTTGCTCTCACCTACCTCAATATAGGAATACTCAGTACCTATAACCTAAATATTTAGGTTTTGCATTTTAATATGGCTGCCAGGTATTCCACACTATTTTTGCAAACCATTTCATCTCTTCTTTTATCATATCTTCATAAAAACCCTAAGTATTCTCCCACAAGCCAGGGTAAAATTTCACTGTTTTAATTATAATTGTGCATTTTGAGTTCAATCACATGACTAAAGGTAAAGCACTCATTCAGAATCATTAGATTTTAAGAGTGGTTAGCTGAAAGCAAAGAATTTTCCATAAACATTACGTGATTTATTTACAAAAGAAAAATCAATATAATCCAAAATTATATATTTTTCTTTTCATGTTGGTAAAATGAAGAGATTTTCTGGATGTCTTTGTTATCACCAGCTTTTCACATAAGAGACCAGCAAACTTCACGGTACTGGTCCTACAAAAAAGAAAAAAAAATGAGATTTACCACACAGCCAACATTACAATAGCTGATATCATAGCATTAAAAAAAAATTACTGCCCTTACAATGGTCTATCTCAGAAGCCAGATCCGTGTAGTTTTTTTCAACAGAAATTCAGGTTCGGGATAGGTTCATCACAGATATGACCAAGGACACAACATTCACTAAAATTGCTAAGCAAAAAAAATAAAACTCCACTCACAGAAATTGCTGCAATGTAGCGATTTCACAGAAAGCCGTCTTCTCTCAATTGGCAGACAGCGACCCTCACTGTTGGCAGAGGAAGAGCAAGTACCATGAGCTATTGTCAACTTTACTGTTATAAACAAAAATTTATCTGATTCCTGAATATTGGTCTGCTTTCAGAAGCCGAATTCATCTGTACTTTTCTTCAGGTAATCAGTTTCGGGATCTGCTTCATCACTGAGCAGCCAGTCGCGCCTCACACGTGCACACGATACACCGACTGTACTTCAGTGATTTCCAACCACATACCAGTCACAAAGCCCTGAGCGCGGCAGAGACGCCACGGAACTTGCACAGCCAACTTACGTAAGAAGGAAGCCACGCCAGCTACACCTCCGACCCGCAGCTTCACTATCCAGCGTCCAGGGCGCCGGTCGACAAGACGTCCAGTCAGTCCACGCGCTCCGTCAGGACGTGCCCGTGCGACACGTCTGCGGTAGGAGAGTCGGGTCTTTCCACTAACTATTCACCCACGTTTCTGGAACTTTCTCACACATCAAATTACAAAAATCAAAAGGACACGTGAGTCTCTATTCCTGTACATCACTGAGCAGGTACGCTCGGCCCGGACACTGACCGTGACCGCCGACACCTCTCCGTCCCGCGTGATTCGCGAGGCGCCACGCCTTAGGGCTTTTCTTGCCAGGCCCCCTTCGTCAGCTCCCCGAAGGAAGAAAACTGACGACCGAGGAAGACGCTCGCCATCTCCGCGTAGGCCCAGGGTTGCCTGGCCCCCCGCACAGGTTCCCGGAGTGCAGGACCTACAAGGGCTGCCGCCCGCGTTGCGGCGGTAAACGGCCTCCTCACCCCGGAGGCGGGCCCTGTACCGGCCGCGACTCATGTCTGGCCTCGCGTCTCCTACCGGCGAGCTTTCAACAGTCGGCATCGAAGCCCGATTCTCTTAAGACCGCGCCGCAGTGAGAGCCGGGAATGCCCACCTTCGCCTGCGATATCACCTCCTGCTCAGACACGAGAGACTAGACCCACCGTCTACCACTAGGAGCAGCTCCCGAGACCGCCTGGAAAGGCCGCAAACGCCTCAAGCAGCTCCGTATATAGCTGCCTACCGTCAGAACGAGGTCGCCCCGCCCTTTCGCGCCTATTGGGCAAGGTAGGAGGGGGGCGTGACCGCTTCCTGCCGCGAACGAGCGGGAGCGCGCGTGGCGGCTCTTTTCGTGGACCGGTTTTGGGGCGTGGTGCGCGCGCTGCAAGCCAGGCGCGCACCCGTAGGCGTAATTGGACCTTGCACTGCCGCGGCAGGCGAGCGAGCCAGCTCTACGTGGCGCGGGAGTGGCGTGGGAGTGGCGCCAGAATTCAAACCAACAGCCTCCGTTTTGACTTGGCCGTCTCCAGCCCAAAGTCATCTCCGCCCCCGGCCAACTGGGGCCAGGTGCGGGCCGGAGTCCTGCGATTTCAGCATCGTCCGGCCTCTAGCTGCACGGGCTCGGCGCGTGGAGCAGGGAAGTTGGCCGCAGCAGCGCGGGGTGGAAAGCCAGACAGTGCTGCACCGACCGCGGTGACTGCCCCCCGGTCTCAAGCCCGCGTGCCTCGGGAGAGAAAACAGGCCTGAAGCTGCTGAGGTCACACAGCTGACGTGCTTTGCTACTTTGAATTTCTTTGTACTAGATTACACAGAACGCAGGAGGGAGATTAATTTGAGACGTATCTTCAGATCGTTTATCCAAACGGCAAGCTTTAAAAACTCGAAATTAATGCATTCGTTAATTTGCGCGTATGGGTGAATATACGTGTGGGTGCACGCACGACATTTGAACATTTCAGCATTGGAAAAATCAACTCTTGATTTCCTTATTTCATAGCACTTACTTATTGAAATTGTTTGTCTGTATGGTCCTTCTCCCCTCCTAGAATGTGTTTGAGGAACACTGGTTTTGTGCGCTCCTGTTTATTTTTCAGGCTTAGAACAGAGCCTTGGATGAAGTAGGTTGTTAGTAATTATTGGTTAAATGAATGAATGAATGAATGAATGAATGAACCTACTTGGTGGCTTTTTAGAAAATTAGAATGAAGATCAAACTCCGGACTAAAAGATAATAGTGGGTTGGGCGCGGTGGCTCACACCAGTAATCCCAACACTTGGGAGGCCGAGGTGGGTGGATTGCCTGAGCTCACAGGTTCGAGACCAATCTGAGCCAGAGCGAGACCTTTTCTCTAAAAATAGCCGGGCGTTGTGGCGGGGGGTGGGGTGGGGTGGGGGGGGGACTGTAGTCCCAGCTACTTGGGAGGCTGAGGCAAGAGAATCGCTTAAGCCCTGGAGTTTGCTGTTGCTGTGAGATAAGACGCCAAGGCAGTCCTACCCAGGGCAACAAAGTGAGACTCGGTCTCAAAAAAAAAAAAAAAAAAAAAAAAGATAATAGTAGAAAGCAAATTTTTTAAAATAGAAACCTTAAATTATATTTACTTGACTAGACATTATGTCATTTTTAAAATATTGTTTTGTAATGCACAATATAATATTTGCATATTGCTCATAATGAAAAAAAACCCTAAAACAGTACAAAAGGACTTAACAGTACCTTTCCATATCCCTGGAAATTTTTTCCCTAGTTTTACTCTCTAGCAGTAGCCACTTTTAATTGTTTTTGAAGCTGTCTACGCACACATTTTTTCACATACAAATGAGATCTATATGCTTTTTTGCAACTTGCTATTCCTTTTCATAAATATCATAGACATCTTTCCATATCAATATATGTAGATTTGATTTTATTCTTATAGCCTGCCGGCTATTCATCTGGGGATATCATAATTTACTTAATCAAATTTTTACTATTTCAAGCAGTTTTTTTTTTTTTTTTTGAGACCAGAACCTCAAGCTGTCACCCTGGATAGAGTGCTGTGGCATCACAGCTCACAGCAACCTCCAATTCCTGGGCTCAAGCGAGTCTCCTTCCTCTGCCTCCCAAGTAGCTGGGA
>CAUYRH010129541.1:0-27989 GCA_963574655.1 Perodicticus potto
TCCTAGACTTAGCCAGAAACAAGTGGAAATGTTGAACAAGCCTATATTAAGTTCTGGAATAGCATCAACTATAAGAAATCTCCCTAAAAAGAAAAGCCCGGGACCAGATGGCTTCACATCAGAATTCTACCAAACCTTTAAAGAGGAACTAGTACCTATATTATCTAACCCTTTCTAAAACATAGAAAAAGAAGGAATACTTCCCAACACATTCTATGAAGCAAATATCACCCTGATACCCAAACCAGGAAAAGTCGCAACAAGAAAAGAAAATTATAGACCAATATCTCTAATGAATATTGATGCAAAAATATTCGATAAGATCCTAGCAAACAGAATCCAACAACACATCAAACAAATTATACATGATGACCAGGTGGGTTTCATCCCAGGGTTCCAAGGATGGTTCATTATATGTAAATCCATAAATATAATACATCACATAAACAAATTAAAAAACAAAGACTGTATGATTCTCTCAATTGATGCAGAAAAAGCTTTTGATAATATCCAGCATCCATTCATGATCAAAACGCTTAAGAAAAGAGGTATAGAGGGAACATTTCTTAAACTGATAAAGGTCATCTATAGCAAACCAACAGCCAATATCATATTGAATGCAGTAAAACTGAAATTATTTCCACTCAGATCAGGAACTAGGCAAGAATGCCCACTGTCTCCACTGCTTTTTAACATTGTAATGGAAGTCTTAGCCACCACAATCAGGCAAGAGAAGGCAATCAAAGGGATTCAAATAGGACCAGGGGAGATCAAACTGTCACTCTTTGCAGACGCTATGATTATATATCTGGAAAACCCCAAGGAATCAACTACAAAACTCCTAGAACTCATCAAGGAATACAGCAATGTCTCAGGATACAAAATTAACACTCACAAATCTGTAGCCTTTATATATACCAACAATAGTCAAGGGGAAAAAATAATCAAGGACTCTATTCCCTTTACAATAGTGCCAAAGAAGATGAAATATCTGGGAATGTATCTAACTAAGGATGTGGAAGATCTCTATAAAGATAACTATGAAACTCTGAGAAAAGAAATAGCTGAAGATGTTAACAAGTGGAAAAACATACGATACTCATGGCTGGGAATAATCAACATTATTAAAATGTCTGTACTACCTAAAGCAATCTACAGATTTAATGTGATCCCTATTAAAGCACCTCTGTCATACTTTACAGACATGGAAAAATTAGTACTTTTGGAAAAATTATATGAAAACTGAAAAAACCTCAAATAGCCAAGACATTACTCAGAAATAAAAACAAATCAGAAGGAATCATGCTTCCAGACTTCAGACTATACTATAAATCGATAGTGATCAAAACAGCATGGTATTGGCACAAAAATAGACAGGTAGATGTATGGAACAGAATTGAAGACAAAGAGGTAAACCCAGATACTTGTCATCATTTGATTTTTTGATAAGCCTATCAAAAATGTAAATTGGGTGAAAGATTCCCTATTCAACAAATGGTGCTGGGTGAATTGGCTGGTGACCTATAGAAGACTGAAACTGGACCCACATTTTCTCCTCTAACAAAAATTAACTCTCCCTGGTTAAAGGACTCAAACTTAAGACATGAAACTATAAAAATTCTTAGAGAGGGTGCAGGGGAAATGCTTGAAAAAATTGGCCTGAGAGAATACTTTATGAGGAGGACACCCGAGGCAATTGAAGCAACATCAAAAATACATTACTGGGATCTGATCAAATTAAAAAGCTTCTGCACTGCCAAGAACACACTAAGTAAAGCAAATAGACAGCCCTCAGAATGGGGAGAAATTTTTGCAAGTTATATTTCTGACAAAGGTCTAATAACCAGAATCCACAGAGAAATCAAACTTACTACTAAGAAAAAAACAAGTGATCCCATTTCATTGTGGGCAAGAGACATGAACAGAAGCTTCTCTGAAGAAGACAGGTGCATGGTCTACAGACACATGAAAAAATGCTCATCATCTTTTTTTTTTTTTTTTTTGTAGAGACAGAGTCTCATTTTATCGACCTCAGGGGAGTGCCCTGGTGTCATACAGCTCACAGCAACCTCCAACTCCTGGGCTTAGGCGAGTCTCTTGCCTCAGCCTCCCGAGTAGCTGGGGACTACAGGTGCCCGCCACAAGGCCCAGCTATTTTTCTGTTTTGCAGTTCAGCCGAGGCCAGGTTTGAACCCGCCACCTTCGGTATATGAGGCCGGCGCCCTACTTGATGAGCCACAGGGGCCACAGGGGCCTTGCTCATCATCTTTAATCACCAGAGAAATGCAAACCAAAACCACTCTGAGATACCATCTAACTCCAGTAAGAGTAGCCCACATCACAAAATCCCAAAGCTACAGATGTTGGCATGGATGTGGAGAAAAGGGAACACTTCTGCACAGATGGTGGGAATGCAAGCTAGTACATTCCTTTTGGAAGAAAGTTGGGAGAACACTCAGGGATCTAAATGTAGACCTGCTGTTTGACCCTGCAATTCCTCTTCTAGGTATATATCCAAAGGACCAAAAATCATTTGGTAATAAAGTTATTTGCACCAGATTATTCATTGCAGCTCAATTCATAATTGCCAAGTCATGGAAGAAGCCCAAGTGCCCATTGGCCCATGAATGGATTAATAAATTGTGGTATATGTATACCACGGAACACAATGCAGCATTAAAAAAAATGGAGACTTGGGTGGTGTCTGTGGCTCAAAGGAGTAGGGCACTGGTCCCATATACCAGAGGTGGTGGGTTCAGACCCAGCCCCAGCAAAAACTGAAAAAAAAAAAAATGGAGACTTTACCTTTTTTATGTCTACATGGATGGAGCTGGAAAATATTCTTCTTAGTAAAGTATCTCAGGAATGGAAAAGAAATATCCAATGCACTTAGTACTTCTGTGAAAACAATTTATAATCACTCACATTTGAATATGAAAAATGAAACACAACTATAGCCTGGGATGAAGGAGGGGAGGGGAGGGAGAGGGAAGGGAGGGGGGGTAGGTTTATAGAGGGAGGGTTAGTAGGGGGACCACACCTATGGAGCATATTGCAAGTACAAGATGGATCTATCAGGTGTAGGACACAAATGTCTTAACGCTGTAATTGGGTAAATGAGGTGAAGGCTATGTTGATTAGTAGGATGTAAGCACTCCAATTTGTACAAATAATCAACACATTGAATCCCATAATGGCATAAATGTATTCATGATCTATGTAAAATTGACTTAATAAAAAATATATAATTTGTGTAAAATGAAATATTCATGTCATGATTACTATATTTGCTACATAGGGGTAAGCAAGAGAGGGCCTTGTGATACCGAAATCAGAAAAAGGAATTAGCTGGACTGAGCGGCTATCTGATTTAGACAAAAATCTGAGCAACATGGGCTCAATTTTCTATTCTGATTCTTCAAAACCTCAATCTATGTGATTTCATAGATTTCTAAATTTTCTTTATTCTGGTTATTTGAAAGACAAGATCTGGAAACAAGGGCAAGACTTAGGCTAATAAGCATCCAATGAGAATACATTTTGGAACAGACACGGGCGTGCTGAGGCAGAATTTTGAGCCAAGGCCATGTTAAAACATGTGGGGAAAGAAATTAACAAGACAACATATACTTGCCAAATAATTAATGCAATACATGCTGTGAAAGTGGGATAAGTCTGAACCTTTGGGAGCTAAATAAGTTATAACAACATAAATTCAGAGTATTATGCATATTATTATTTTATGTAAAT
The DNA here is from genome assembly GCA_963574655.1 of Perodicticus potto. NCBI lineage: Eukaryota > Metazoa > Chordata > Mammalia > Primates > Lorisidae > Perodicticus > Perodicticus potto. The sequence goes on from CAUYRH010129541.1 coordinate 3,751, forward strand.
ATAACACATATATATACATAGAAAAAGGTATGGAAGCCTATAGACAATATCAGTAGTGTTTTTTTGAGATAGAGGCTCACTATGTCACCTTCAGTAGCATGCCATGGAATCACACACAGTTCACAGCAACCTTAAACTCTTGTGTTTAAGGGATTCTCTTGCCTCAGCCTCCCAAGTAGCTGGGATTATAGGTGCCTGCCACAATACTCAGTTAGTTTGTGGTTGTAGTTGTCACTGTTGTTTGGCAGACCTGGGCTGGATTCCAATCTGCCAGCTCCTGCTGGTGCCCTAGCCGCTAAGCTACAGGAGCCAAGCCAGGAGTGTTTTTTTCCTAAATGGCAGAAACATGAGTGTTCCTTATTTTACTTTTGCTTTATCTGTGATTTCAAAATGCCATATAATAAAGAGCACTAGTTATGCAATAAAGAAATAAAATTTAGAAAAAAAATGATGTAAGAGAAAAAAAGACTGTATGTCTTCCACATTCACTGATATAATTATTAGCAATTTAGCCTGAATGGTTTTGGATACAAACAAATTAAGACTGATAGGAAATACCAGGGGAGAATACCAGGCAGTGGGACTGCTTAAAAGAATTTCTTTTCAGTTTGGCCTTAAAACAGGAAGAGGTTATTCTTAGTAAGTGCCCCTCCTATTGCCACATCAGCACTGAAATTATTTATCTTGCATAAAGAATTCACACTAGAATCATTTATAAAAACTGAGCAGGCTCTAGGCTATAAAGCAAGTATCCACAACTTACAGAGAATTGACCATGTACAGATTATAATGCAACTAAGTCAGAATTAGTAATAGAATAGTAATTCCCCCCAAACATTTAAAAATAAAGAAAACCCCTCCTCATTTAAATAATTTATAGAGGATAAAAAAAGTTAAAAGTAAACTTTGAAATACTCAGAACTCAGTGATATTAAAAATGCTGCACTACTTCTCAGAGCTTGTGGGAAGTGGCCATTGGTCATCTGTGTACTATTTCCCTCAGGGAAACTGTGGAGAAGGGCTTACAATGTATGCCAAGCATTTTACTCAGGTCATTCTTTTTACTTTTTGTGTAATTTACATTTATATTGGAGCCTAGTGTATATTACTTTTCCAAATTAAAAAAATTGGGGGACCAATTGCTGATGTTAGTTTCCGTGTTCAGTTAGAAGTTTTACGATAGTTTCACAACTTGCACTTTTCACTGGGGGTCAGGGTGGGGGAAAATGAATTCTCTCCTAGGACTCACTTCTAAGAAGTTTAGAAGTTGCTATGTGTCCTCGTTTATTGTGTCTACTATAACAGAACGTCCTGACTGGGCACTTTATTATGAACAGAAATTTATTTCTTGCAAGTCTAGAGACTAAGCCCAGACATTCAGTGTGTCTGGATGAGGGCTTCTTGCCCTGTCATTCCATGGTGGAATGGCAAAGACAAGGCAAAAGAGAGGGAAGGGAGCCAAACTCATTCTTTTACAAGGAACCTGCTCCCCAAACATGGTATTAATCCATTCATGAAGGCATAGCCTTCATAACCTAATCACCCTTTATTTTCATTTTTTTCAGGGTAACAGAGAGATTTTATTTAGGAAGAACAAAGAAAGTTTAGAGCACTTCTTGAAAGAGTTGGAGGTGGGTCTCTGTCATGAGAAAAGGTGAGAGAGACAGAGAGGCACAGGTCTGCAGCAGTATAAATATTTTCTGCTTGAAATTGGTTGCAAGTCTATCATTGGCCTTTCAGCGCCTCCAGGTAGTAATGCCCTTTTCTATTGGTCATTGATTGTCTCTTTCTATTGGTCATTGGTTGCCTGAGTTACTTCCTATTCACATTCTTATGAACCCTCCAGACTTCCTGGTTCAGCAGGCCAGGTTTTTCTCCCACCCCACTTGGAGGAGCCTAGTTCAGCTCTCTGATAAGTTTATTCAGAACATTCTTCAAAATTCTAGAACTGTTTCAGAATCCCTGGGAGAGTACAGTTCACAGTGAGTGGATCGTCCAATGTCTCAACTAGGTAGCAAGGGAGAGGTTAAAGACCTGTGAATGTGTTGCCTGTCCAACAACAGAGTGAGCGGAGGAGGACAGGTAACTTTCAGAGGCTTTCCAAACTGAATAATACAGCTCCTGGGTCCAACATGACAAGCTTACCAGTGATGTCCACTGTGACCTACAGCCTGGGCTCCATTGATCCAAAGATGATTGGTTCACTGTCATCTCGTTGGCTGCAGTCAGGGATCTGGTGTCCCAGTTACCACAGTGGAAGCAGATGGGGCAGGGTAATACCCTACCTCTGCTATTCATGTTAGGCCCCTTCTGGTGGCACTCTCTCCGCAGATAGCCCGGTTTGGCACAGTTGAAACACATCTGGCCAGACTCCACACAGCTGCTAGAGGACAGTCATCTGCCTTGCTTGTTTCATACTGGATCACAGAGATTGGCTGGAATAACAGCCCCTAATAACTTAACCTTTTGGTCTTCTTTACTTGCCTCCTCCAGGTCGAAGTTCTTGAACATCGAGGTGTCCAAGTTCAGTAGCTCGTTTGAGTCACTTTGGGGTCCTAATGCCTTATGCAGGAATTTCCTGCAGATATCAGGGACTGGTTGGTTAATAAAATAAATATTATGTACAATTCTCTTTTCTGCTGATTCAGGGTCCAAGTTGGTATACTTTTGGACTGCTTCCACTAGTCTTCCCCTAAAAGAGGCTATGTCGTACATTCTTTGAAATCTAGGTAGAGGCTGCCAAGCCCCACAGCTGTTATATTCCGCCTGTCTGCAAAATTAGCACCACCTGGTTGTCTTCAAGGCCTACTGCTTGCACCCTCCAGAGCCACAGCTTGAGCTGCACCTGGGCCGGCTTGACCCACACCTGAGGCAGCTGAGAAGTGTGCCAGAATGCAGAGAGCAGAGTCCCAAAGCTACCCTGGGGAGCCCATGAACTTGCCCCTGAAATCCTTCTGCCCTCCTAGACCTCTGGACCTGTCATGGGAGAGGCAATCTCAAAGATCTCAAATGCCTTCAGGATTATTTTTCTATTTTTCTTTTTCTTTCTTTCTTTTGAGACAGAGTCTCAAGCTATCACCCTGGGTAGAGTGCTGTGGCATCACAGGTCACAGTAACCTCAAACTCTAGGGCTTAAGTGATTCTCTTGCCTCAGCCTCCCAATTAGCTGAGACTACAGGTGCCCGCCACAATGGGCTATTTTGTCATTGTTGTTGTTTTAGCTGGCCCAGGCTGGTTCAAACCTGCCAGCCTCCATGTATGTGCACTCTACCCACTGAGCTATGGGGGCCACCTATTTTCCTATATTTTCTCGGTATAAGTGCTGCTGAAGCAAGCACATATTTTCCTATATATTGATGAATAGTACCTGGCTTCCCTTTTATTCCTATTAAAGTCTTTAGCAAATAGTTGCTTGACTACACTCCTGGTTTACTATCCTAAAGATGCCTTAAAAAAAAAAAAAAAAAAAAGGCCAGGCCAGTGTAATCCTAGCAGGCTGTGAGGCTGTGATGGGAGCTCAGGAGTTTGACCCTACACAGAGCAAGAGTGAAATTCCAGTGAAACAATTAGCCAGGTGTTGTGGCAGTTGCCTGTAGTCCCAGCTACTTGGGAGGTGAAGGTAGGAGGATGGCCTGAACCTAGGATTTGGGGTTGCTGTGAGCTAGGATGATGCCACAGTACTCTAGTCTGGGCAACCAAGTGAGATGCCGTCTGGAGGGTGAGGGGCTTATTTATTTAAATTATAACCATTGCCTGGTATAGGGGGGAAAGTGTTTCTAAAGCATCATTGCCACATTGTATTCCAGATATTTAAGTAATCCAAACTATGAGTAAGTGAATGATACATGCCTAAAAATTATGGTTTATACTATCAGTGGCCACTGGATTTAGGACTAGTCCAAGACCTTGATCTAGATTTTGACCTAGACCTACACTGAGAACTCGACCCAGGTTTGAATCTAGGTGGTTCTTTGTTCCTTGATTCCTTTTCATATCTGGAGCCCGACTTATAATGTGTTTTGGAATCTGTTTGGTAGGTGCCTCTCATTTTGGTGTGAGGTGCAGAAGTAGAACATGACTTAGCCTTCATTTCTTTCTTGGGCTGCGGCTTGGACCTTGATCTTGAAAAAGATTGATTTTGGTGTTTGACTCTGTCATTGTTGGAATGGCTTCTGCTATGCTGTGGTCTTTCACTCAATCTCTGCTGAAAAAGCAAATTTTCTAGGACCATAAGATCTTCTATAGCTGTAATCAGAAGACTGGCTTCTTGATCTCTAGACATCTAGAACGTCTATATCTAGCATAATCATCATGGCGTGAAGAACCGACACACTCCTTCCTTCCGTCCTTTCATCTGATTAGGTGCTGGTGCCATACGCCACATTCCTGAGGCGCCAGGGCATGACGGTGTCAGTCAGCGAACCGTTTGCCGTCCCAGCGGATCCTCAGACCTACACCCACAACCACACAGCTCCCACAGGGCTGAGGCTGCCGCCTTTTCTCCGAAAGTTCACCTCACCCTACCCGCCCAGTTTTTTTAGACAGGGTTTTGCTCTGTTTCCTGGACGGGTTAGAGTGCACTGATGGGATCATAGCTCACTAAAGCCTGGAGCTCCTGGGCTCGTCGTGATCCTTCTGCCTCAGCTTCCTGAGTAGTTGGGACGACAGGAACACGCCAACAGGCCTCGCTAATTTTTAAACAATTTTTTTCTTAGCGGCGGGTTCTTGCTATTGCGCAAGCTACGATAGATCTCCTGGCCAAGTGATTCTCAGCCTTGGCCTCCCAAAGTGCTAGGAGGTCTATAATGCACGGGCTACTGTGCCTGCGTTTTTCTTTTTTTCCTGTTCGACATGGTCTTGTTCTGGCATCCAGGTTGGAGTGCAGAGGCAGAATCATAGCTTACTGCAGCCTCAAATCCCTGGGCATAAGTAATGCTTCTGCCTCAGTACTGGGGTAACCGGGACTACAGGCATGCACTACCTCACCTGGCCAATTTTTTTTTTTTTTTTTTTTTATAGAGTTGGGTTTCTCTGTGTTGCCCAGGCTGTTTTAAACGCCTAGCCTCAAGTGGTCCTCCTGTGTCAGCCTCCCAAAGTACTGGGATTACAGGCATAACCCACCACATCTGGCCTTCGCTCTTTATGTAGCAAGGCTGTGAATTTTTTAAATTCTCTTTTGCACTTTTGTTTTAATTATAAGTTTCATTGTTGAATCATTTCTCCTCTCATTTTTACGGTAAGTGGCCAAAAGAAGCCATGTAGCACCTTGAATGCTCTGTTGCTTAGATATTTCTTCTGCCAGGTGTCCTGGTTCATCCTTCTTAACTTCTGCCTGCTACAAAGCCCTAGGACATAAACACAATTTTGCCAAGTTCTTTGCAACTACACAACAAGGATGGTCTTTACTTCAGTTTCCGCTACCTTATTCCTTAGTTCCAACTGACACTTTGTCAGAATGGCCTTTACTGTCTATATTTCTACCAGCATACTCATCATGATCACTTAAATAATCTCTAAGAAGATCCAGACTTTCCCTGCAGTGCTTCTGAGCCCTCACCAGAATCACCCTTAGTGTTCCATTCATGACAATCTAGGCTTTCATAAGCCTGCTCTTCCAAATTCTTCCAGCCTCTACTCATTGCCCAGTTCCAAAGCAACTTCCATATTTTCAGGTATTTGTGATAATAGCTTCACTTCTTGGCACCAATTTTCTCATGTTATTTTATGCTGCTATTATAACAGAATACCACTGACTGGGTAATTTTTAAACATTTTTTATTTAAGTTATTATGTATATATAATATTTGTATACTGTATGTATATATGTATGTACAGAGTCTCACTCTACTGCTCCAAGCTAGAGTGCTGTGGCATTAGCCTAGCTTATAGCAACCTCAATCTTCTGGGCTTAAACAATCCTCCCTCAGCCTGCCAAGTAGCTGGGACTACAGGTGCCCACGACAACACCCAGCTAATTTTCTATCTTTATTAAGAGTAGAAATGGGGTCTCCTTCTTGCTCTGTCTGAGGCCAAATTCTGAAGCTAGAGCAATCCCCCTGCTTTGGCTTCCCAGATTGCTAGGATTATGGATGTGAGCCACTGGCCCCAAAGTTGTATATCTTTACAGGGTACATGTGATGTTTTGATACAGGCATACAGTGTGAATTAATAAGATCAGGGTAATTGAGGTATCCATCACTGCAGGCATTTAACATTTCTTTATGTTAGGAAGATCCCAATTCCACTCTTTTAACGTATTCTTTTTTTTTTCCAGTGTTAAGACAATTTATTTACAGAAAAGAATACGGAAAACACTAAAGCTCCTGGTAGCTTCTTAGTTCAATGCATAAACAAATTTATAATGGGAAAGTTTGCTACAAACATCAGACACATTTTATGTCAGAGGTTTGTTCTGACTTTACAGTGTTAATCTCACCCTGTTCTGTGGCAGATGTGACAGTTTCTTGGTTGGAAAAAACTGACGCAGAGCTCTCAGCACCCAGCTCTTGGTATCTACAAGATGCTGCAGAAAACTGTTTTTGACTAAGTGTCAAAGCTTTGGAAATAATACCTTATTCTAATCTAAAAGGTTGCCAAAGTTTGAGTCCTCTCAAAAAAAAAATAATAAAAATGAAAGGAAAAGAGCAGGAGAGAGATAGAGAATGAAATGTATATTTCTCAGCACTTCTACTTGAGTAGACACTCAGGAAATTCCTATCAAACAGGTCTTTTCCCCAAATCTTCACAGCTATGCTGAAGTGCAACCTACAATCACCAGCAGGTTGTTAAAGTAAGTTCAGCCTACAGTTGTCGGCACATATCTTCGGTTTGGTACACGGGTGTTTCTATAGGTAGAGAACTGGAGCCAGCCTGGAGGTATACACAGACTGTAACCTGCACCTGTTGGGACCCAGCCAATCACTGCAGCTGACAGTCAGCCAATCACAGGCTGCCAACAGTCCACACAGTGTCCACATAAGGCAAAGGCTACCTAGCAACTAATCCAGCTGTTTTTCTGTACCTTGCTTCTGTTTTCTGTATGCTACTTTCCTTTTTCTGTCCATAAATTTTATCTGAACATGTGGCAGCCCAGAGTCCCTCCACTTACTCTGGTTCTGGGAGCTGCCTGATTGACCAATTGTTCTTTACTCAATTAAACTGTTAAATTATTTAATTTGCCTAAAAATTTTCTTCTAACAAGTTAATAGCATGTTTCTTTTCAAATGCTTTTGCCATGGGATTTTAAAAATATTGAAAGTTAAATATTTCTGTTCAAAATTATGTCAGAGGGGCGGCACGTGTGGCTCAAAGGAGTATGGCGCCGGCCCCATATGCCAGAGGTGGTGGGTTCAAACCCAGCCCCTGCCAAAAAAAAAAAAAAAAAAAAAAAATTCAGAATTATGTCAGAGGAAAACAACTAATTCAAGGAGAATCCAGGTGTCAGCATTAGTAGGAAGATAGCAGGAAGGAAGAGGGATGGACTGAGGGCAGAGTGGCTCCCCGCACAGTGCTCACTTCGTCTGCAGAGGTCATGACTCACAAGTCTGCCTACACCGACACTTCCTCTGAAGGTCACAAAAAACAAGAAAATATTCTAGGAAGCAATAATCTGTTTGCTCCTAACGAAACCGAAAAGTGTCCTGACTGAAATGGCGTTCCACCAAAAATCATTTCTAATTATTTTAAGTAATATTTAGATCAATTTATTGTAATCTCATTAGCTTTTATGTTTATGACTGAATTAGATTACTTTCTTGTTTGTTTAAGCTCTTTTGCTTTTTAAAATGTCTCTTTCAAAGACAAATTGAGTCTGCTTAAAATAATCAATGGCTTGGTGGGCTCAACATACCCAGATGCCAGGCCTCAGGGAGGACTTCTGGTTCCCCCCAATGGGGACCAGGACTGGTTCCAGGGCTCACTCAGGACCCTCCCTGCCCTGCTCAGTGGCCGCTGAGGGACTCAGGCCCATGGGAGGCAGCACAGTCCTTCCATATGGCCTGTAACTGCTGAGGGGACGTTGGGGTAGGGTACGATTTGAGCGTCGTTTCCCAGTGTAGGCTTCACCTTCAGAGTGTTCCCATTTTTTCACCAATACGCACTCTTATAATTAAAGTGTAAGCGGTGGGGACTTGGGGGCTAGAACATGGAAGTAGTGCTTAAATATAGGGCCTTTTTAGTAATATGCTATTATTCCCAACTCTTTTCCTATAATTTTAACATTTCTTTTCAAATTAACTGAAAAATTAGGTTAAGGCTGAACGTAAATTGAATTTGTATTATAATGACGCTATGTGTTCACACAAACAAAGAAATGCTTTTAGTATCTTGCTTCCCTTTTAATGGACTCTGTGAACAGGACTGGTGGATCAGTATTGGCAGTTATGAAACAATTGAAGGTACAGAATATACTGAATGGCTGGCCGAGGACTCTCAGGTGCAGAGCGAGGTCATGCTCCTCGTGTGAGCAGGTGGAGTGAGGTAGGAGGAGGGTACAAGGAGCACTGCTGCCATGGAACACCCCACTGTCACATCGTCCACTCGGCACCCGGGGAGTGGTTGTGCTTTGGCTGCTGTTCTTTGAGGATCCCCTTGAGAATCTGCTCAGAGCTGAGGATTCCCCTCCCAGGGACATGACCCCTCTGTGCTGGTGCCACCGTGTCCTGGCGCAGGGCGGGTGCCCGCCTCCCTCATTGATGGATGCCTCTTCCAGCAGCTCCGGCCTGGGAGCTGCTCACCGCACAAGGCTGAGTCTCCTTCCTCAAACTGTCCTGGACTACGGGGCTGAGACCCAGCTCCTGGCCTCTACAGGGGCAAGTCTGAATTCCTTTACAGCACCAGAGCCACGTGGAGCTGCTCTGGGGACAGAGCTTCAGTTCAGCCCTGCTCTATCCTACACATCCCAGCTCCATAGAACAGGAGGACATTCAGTGTGAGGACCTGGCCCATGTGATCCTGGTGATAACAAGTCTCCAGATCTGTAGTTGGCAAACAAGGGACCCAAGAGAGCCCACATTTCAGGAAAAAATGAGGCCCCGGCTTATAGGCAGCTATGCAGGGCTTCTCTCTTTTTTTTGGGGGGGGGAGGCTTTTTGTTCTCTTTACACCTTCGGCTGATTGAATGAAGTCCATCCATGTTGGGGAGGGTGCCCAGCTTTCCTCCGTGTGCTCTGTAAAGGGAAATGTGGCCGAAAACATCCTCAAAGACACACCCAGGGTAACGTCTGACCAAACATCCAGGTGCCACGTGTCCCTGTTAAGGTGACAGGTAAAGTTGACCCTCACACCATTCCTTCCCAATGAGGCAGCTGCTGAGGCAGAGGTGGGAAGACCACAGCCCCTCAGGGTGGGAGAGCACTAACTGGTACATTCAATATTAACCATGGGCTACCCACTTCTAGCCGACACACTGAGAGAAGGTCTTATCTCATACCGTCTCCTTCAACCCGGTAAAGACATTTTATTATGTTTTCCTCTCAAAAGAAGCGAGCTAAAGTTAAAAATTCACATGCAAATCTAGATAGCATATAGTGATAAGTTGCTTATTAATGTGTTGAACAAAAGAGAGTAGGTAATATATTAAGAGACTTATTTCTAGTTTTATTTAAATAAGAACACAAAGGTATTTTTATTTAGGGTTCTTAGAAAAACATAGACGATTCAATACATGTGAATTTTAGTTAAGCTACACATTTATTTTTAGTTTGAGCATGACCTGTATGCTATTTGGAACATATTTTTTTTTTTTTTGAGACAGAGTCTCACTATGTCACCCTTGGTAGAGTGCTATGGCGTCACAGCTCACAGCAACATCAAACTCTTGGACTTCAGTGATTCTCTTGCCTCAGCCTCCCAAGTAGCTGGGAGTACAGGCACCTGCCACAAGGCCTGGTTATTTTTTATTGCAGTTCTCATTGTTGTTTAGCTGGCCCACAACGGGTTCAAACATGCCAGCTTTGGTGTACGTGGCTGGCGCCGTAACCACTGTGCTGTGGGCGCTGAGCCCGGAACATACTTTTATTAAAATGTTTGCTGTGGCCAGGTGCAGTGACTCACACCTGTATTCCTAGCACTCTGGGAGGCCTAGGTGGTGGATTGCTTGAACTCAGGAGTTCAAGACCAGTCTGAATAGGAGCTACATCCTGTCTCCACTAAAAATACAAAACTGAGGGAAGAGGATCACTTGAGCCCAAGAGTTTGGGGTTGCAGTGAGCATGATGATGCCATGGCACTCTACCCAGGGTGACAGAGCAAGACTTTACCTAAAAAAAAAAAAAAAGTTTATATATATATATATATATACACACATACACATATATATGTTTATTGTTTACCAAAATTCAGATTTACCTGGGTGATTCTGTATTTTTATTTGCTAAATCTATAAACTTTATTTTATTTTTAGAATATTAGTTTAAATTATTAGTCCAAATAATATTGTATGTCAGATGGAAAGAAAGTATTAAATTTTGAGGAGACTATTCATAATATTGGGTCTCAGCTATTAATGAAAATTTGCTTTCAACAAAAATGACTCAAACATATCAACTATATGCAGTGAATTCAAGAGAAAAACAGCTGTACATGTCTATAAAAAACTGAAAAAAAGAACATTCAAGATTCTGTAAGATAAATAATCTTTCACATAAAGATTATAAAATAACTCAAATATTGTAAAGTATTAGACATTTACAGCTTGAATGAATTTAAGAGATTACAGAATGCCTCATAATGTGAATGGGATAACTGAGACTCAGGTGGTGAGGACAGCTAAATAAAAATGGCACCCCCAAAATAACCCAGATTAAAAATAGGCACCCTTTGCTAATTTCTACCTTTGTATTAAAATTAGGTTGGCATTTCATCCAAACTCGTGTTTATTTTAGTAAAGGCTTATGTTTATTTTACTTTCTTTCAACAAAGTCATATGTAAATGTAAGATTCTGCTCTGTCGGTATTCTGCTTAGATGCCTCAAAGGTTCAAATTTTTGGTTCATGACCATGAATTCAGTTCAGAAGCTTTTATCTACTGTTTTCCTGGCAGCATTCATTGCTTCCCATAGTGACACAAATTTGAAAAAAAAAAAAAAAAAAAACCAAAAAACTGTAAGATAAGCCTTGAAGAAATCATTTACCCTTAATTTATCTAATTACTACCTAGAAAATGTGAACATTCTCATGCAGAAATTATAATGAAAGCCAACCTAGGCAATGTTTCAACTCAATGATTTCCTGATTACATTAAGTTAAACATATAAATATTTTCTACCAAGAAATTTGGAAACTATGAATTTTATGGAAAAACAAATCAGCTAAGCCTAGATGGTACTAGAGTGACATCGAATAGAGGAATGCCCCTGGGAAGCTCTATGCCTCTTGGGATTTCTGTGTACTTTTTCTAGATTAAAAACATGGGTCTAGTGAGATATTTTAATGACATTAAAATAATAAATGAAGATATTAAAAGTCATTTAATTGGTCAAGCATCATGGAAATAAAACACTGATATGCTTAAATGTGTAGCTTTCCTCTCATTATTGAAATACTGCCCTGCAGCATTGTCCACAAGCTCACACTCCAGGGATCTAAAAGTCTGTGCATCCCTCAGAGTGCAAATGTGGAAGTCCCACCTGCTAGGGGAAAATAGGAGGTGGGACTTTTGTTAGGATGTGTTAGTGCCCTTTCAAGTGAGCCCTGCGGAACACCCTTGTACAACCTACTGTGTAAGGACAGGACACAAGTGGAAAATGTCATCTGGGAACTAGGACACTGGCCCACACCAGACTGCAAGTTTGTCAGGGCTTTCATCTTGAACTTTCAGCCTCCAGAACTGTGTGGAATGAATTCTGTGGTTTACAAGCTGCCTAGTTTAGGATGTTTTGTTACAGCAGCCTGAGTAGACTAGGACATTATGTGAAAAGTCATGAACTGGATGCACTGATGTTTATGTGTACATAAGTAACACAGTAATACAGAAGCCTTCTGGACAGTCCTCTTCCTCATTATAGTATTTTCCAAATGGGAGACCTGAAGCAATGTGGTAAATAGATACCGTGTCATAGTAGCCTGAGCATCTTGTTTCCAGTGAAAATCTTGATGGGCAATTTGTTGAGACTATTATTATTTTCCTGTGATTTTTATTTTATTTTATTTTTTGAGACAGAGTCTCACTTTCTCACCCTTGTAGAGTGCCATGGTGTCATAGCTCACAGCAACCTCAAACTCTTGGACTCAAGCAATCCTCTTGCCTCAGCCTCCCGAGTAGCTAGGACTATAGGTACTCACCACAATGCCCAGAATTTTTCTTTCTTTCTTTTCTTTTTAAGAGATGGGGTCTTGCTCTGGCTCAGGCTGGTCTCCAACCTGTGAGCTCAGGCAATTCACCCACCTCAGCTTCCCAGAGTCCTAGGATCACAGGCATGAGCACCCGGCCTCCTGTGATTTTTAATCTCCAAATAAAAATCCTTTATTTGTCACACACACAGACACACACTCATCCCTTAATAATGCCCCACACTATCCATGATGACCTACTCAGTTCTTTCCAAGCTTAAAACCAGAGGAGATGTTGGGAGAGAAGAAAGTTCAGTATCTATCCACAAAGGCCCTCTTTTGAGCAACATACTTGTTAGTAAGCCAGGAACACCAGGGACACTTGCTCCTCATCACCCCCCAGCCCCAGCTCATAGTGGTTTAGCTGGAATGCTGGCGCCTGGACACCTCAGGTCCAGCTCTTGTCCAGTTAGGCCTAACAGAAATGGGATGGCAGCTGACACTGGGACAGAAGGATGCCTCTCTCAATTTTTAAAGAGAATCTTTGTCAAGTATTAATTCTTTTTTGTTTTCACTTTGCAAGTATTTTTGAGCCCCTTTTTATTCCAAATATTATCAAAGCCTTTTGGGATATGTCAGTGGAAAAAAATGTGAAAAGCTCAGCACCCTCAATGAGTCCCTGCAGAGAGCTCAGAGGGCCAACAACAATGTGCAGCTGAGCAAACGCCTCTCCTGCTAGGAGTTGGTGAGCACTCTGCAGTGAGGGACACAGAAGCACCCAGAGGCTGGAGAAGGAACGCATTTGTAGCTTTAAATTGGATGGGTGGATTAAGCCTCATCAAGAAAGTAAGATTTGAAGAAGGTAAAGGAATTCCTTGAGAAGTTACCTGGGAGAGAAGAATTCCCATGGAGAGAATGGCCACTGCAAAGGTTGAAAAGAGGAAACCTTTTCTCTCCTGAGGAGATGCAGGGAGCCAGTGCACCTAGAACACGTGCGCCAGGGGGAGAAGCGGGGAGCTGCGTCCCGGGCCACTGCAGGAAAACCACTGCAAAGTTAGAAGTCAGGTGAGCTGCAGGCAGACTCAAATTTTCACAAAATTACTCAGTGTAACGTGTTGAGAACAGCCTTCCAAAGGGCAAAGCAGACATAAGGAGAACAAGTAGATTACTAGAATATTTAGGAGAGAGCAGTGGAGGCTCAGACCCCAGTCCTGTCTGAGATTTGGAGAACAATGGGTGGGTTCTGAATGTGCGTCAAGGTAGGACCAGCAAGATAGTTTGGAGTCCCAGATATAGAGTGTGGAGTAACGTACAGAATCAGGGCAGCTGAAAAATTCATATCCGGAAGGATGATGGGCATTGAGTGTTGGTCATCTTTCTTCAGCCCAGTTTCTCCGTTCTTAAGAATTGCCCTGCTGATCTTGAGTCTTCTGACCACTTTTCTTACATTTTTGGTAGCTGACTCCATGTCAGCTCCTTTTTTCTTTACTCACTGGCTCTGGTCCCCCTTAACGTCCCCTTCAAGACCACGTGGCCTCTTGCATCCACTTCTTAGCAAGTCACCCTGTCTCTCAAATGAGGCTCTGCCTGTGATCAGGTGGTGACCATTGCGTGTCACATTCACAGGGAGTTGTCTGCTACCGTTTTTATAAACTCTGGAAACTCACAGGGGATCCTAGAAAAATGCATGATGTGTAACTTACATAAAAGAAAATAATTCCAAAGGTCATTTGGAATTAGTTATGAAACAGAACCTGTGTTTGACCAAACTCTTCTGCTGTGTTTCCTGCACTTACAGGTCCAGGTGTTTGACTTTCCTTTGGAAGATGGTTATTACTTAAGATTATGTGATGCTAAAAGTGCCAGTGAGGAAATGAAGCTATCATCTCCCCCAGTCAATTAGCCAGTTGTTTGATCTACTGTATGGTACGTACTCATTCACTGCCATTTTCCATTGAAACTGTATCTATAAAGTGACAAATTACCATTATTGTCAATTAATTGAGTCAAAACTGCTCAGTCAAGTTAGTTGCTGGGTAAAGATGTTGCAGTGATAGCAGAACCCACAGTTTTGGGGGCGTAGAGTGACAGTTTATTCCTTAAAGCAATAGCAAGAGAATTGACTCCTAACCAGAACAGTTCCATGGCTACTGGGCTTAAGCTACTTACTCCTCATGTTTACAAAGTCAAGAGCTGTAAACCAAAGACGATGTGAAACCTCTTTGAAGTTCATCCTGGGTGTGTATGTGACAGAACCCTGCAGGACCTTGTTTGTTTGAACCTTGAAAGAGAGAACAGTGACCTTGGCCAGGCTGCCCGATACTTGTCTTGTCACATTTCCAGACCCAACTTAGAATTATGTCCAAATTCTTGCTCTGTGACTCAAATAACTTAGACAGAGGTTGCCTCTATGCACAAATTTTTCATCATATTTTTTTCTTAGTGACATTTTTAGAGTCCTTGTCATTAGTGTCATTTTAGAGTCCCGTTTGTTTAAAAAAAAATCCCTGTGTGTGGACATGGCTCATAGACTATTTTGGAGCTTAAGTTTGCCCGTATGTGTCTCTGTTACCAAAGTTAAGCAACTCAAAGCCTTATTTCCAAAACTTAGCTTCTAATTTAAGCTAACCAGAGTGCAGCCTCCTGTAACATGTACCTTTCTGTGTGACCCTGCAGCCCAGAAAAAGGCTGAAAAACATCAAGTCCAAATGGCTAAGAGACCCCCAGCGTGTCACCATCTGCAAAGAAAAACACTTGTGGGTGGCTACAGAGCTGTAGGCAGGGCCCAGCTGTCTCCCCTCCACAGACCAACGGGGAGTCGTGGGCTGGTGTTCTTGTCTCTCATCAGCCTTGAATATTTGCAAATGGTTTATTCAGTTTGGTCTTTTTTCTTTATAGTTTGTTATACATTTAAGATTTAATTTTTTAGTTGACATAAAAAGTTGCACATATTTATGAATATTAATTCATGTTTACCTACATCGATGTCACATAATGAGCCAATCAGGGTATTTAGTGCATATGCCATCTCCTGCCTTTACCACTGTATTGTGATGAGAATATTCCAAAGCACCTCTGGTAGCTATTTTGTAACAGAAAATATTTTGCTGTTGATCAAAGAGGACACCAGAATTTATGTTTCTTAGTTGTGATTTTGTACCAGTGGATAAGCCACTCCCCAGCCTCCCCTTTCCTCTCCCCTGCCCAGTCTCTGGTAGCCACTGTTCTGGTTTCTACTCCTATGAGATCAACTTTTTGGTTTATTTTTAGATTGTACAAATCAGTGAAATCACAGAGTCCTTATCTTTCTATGTCTGATTTATATCATGAATGGTGTGTTCTCCAGGTTCCTCCACTCCATGTTGCCTCAAACATTGAGATTACATACATTTTGTGACTGAACATTACTTCATTGTGGGTGTGTGCACATATATATATGTGTATATGTACACACACGGTTGGACAATTATGTTTGTGAACTCATCCTAGAAAAAGCACTACATGCCTCATGGCTGAATGTCACTATGGTTATCTTTGAAGTCTGCCCTTAAGGAAGCTATGAACTGACACCAGTGACTAGTCCACACTTCAAAGCAATTTTAGAATTCTTCCTGGAATGGCCATCAAAGCTATCATCATATCAGTTCTGAAAATTTAGTTTGAGAACTCATCCTAGAAAAAGTGCATTTTGTTAATGTTTTTCCTATGCTGACTGAAATGATCAAAAATTATGTATGTTTTTCATTCTGTTGATTGGGTGTACCACATTTATTGACCATCCTTGAATTCCTGGGATGAACACCACCTTTTAATGTGCTGTTGAATTTAGTTTGCTATCATCCTGTTGATATTTTCTTTGCATCTATATTCATCAGAGATGCTGGCCTATAGTTTACTTTTTTTGTTGTGTCCTTTCCTGGGTTTGGAATCAGATTAATACTGGCCTCATAAAATGGGTTTAGATGTCTTTTCTTCTTTTTCATAGTCTGGTATAGCTGGAGAAGAATGGTATCAGTTATTCTCTACACGTTTGGTAGAATTCACCAGTGACACCATCATGTCCTGAGTTCTTCCATTTGTTTGTAATTTAACATTTTTTTTCCAGGAATGTATCCATTTCTTCTATGTTATCAAATTTGTTGGTTGGTAGTTATTCATAAGTCTTTTAAGAGCCCTTATTTTTCTGTAGTATCAGTTGTAATGCCTCCATTTTATCCATGATTGTGTTTATCTGAATCTTAACTTTTTCTCCTAGTCTAGCTAATGTTTTATCTATTTTTGTCTTTCTTTTCCAAAAGCCTACTCCTTTTGTTTCATTGATATTTTGCTTTCTGAGTCTATATTTCATGTATTTTTTATTTATTTATTTTTTTTGGCCAGAGCTGGGTTTGAGCCCACCACCTCTGGCATATGGAGCCGGCACCCTACTCCTTTGAGCCATTGGTACCACCCTATTTCATGTGTTTTTGCTCTGAATGTTATCTCTTTCCTTCTGCCAATTCTATGTTTAAATTGCTCTCTTTTCTACATTAGGTTGATGATTAGAAATATTTCATTTTTGATGTAGACTTTATTTGCTACAAATTTCCCTTGTAGAACTGCTGTGGCTTTAATTTGGTGTCAAATACTTTTCTTTTGTTACTTAGAAAAATTATTACTTTCTTTGTATTAAGACACTCTTAAATATTTTTAGCTAAATGACATTTGCCTTAGAAATATGGCTTGGTCCAAGATAATCCCAGACACATTGTCATATTCTGCAAAAAAATTTAAAAAATACTTGAAAAAACAGGGATTTACATTTTGATTTAAGAACACGAGCAGGCTTTAATTACACTCTCCAGCCTACACTTGACAATAAATAACCTTCACTGTGTCTTAGAGTCACGTCACACCCCTGAGTAGTCCAAGCTCCCCTTTCCTGTTTCACTAGATGCTGGTCAGAAAGTGCAACATTGTGAAGTAGGCACCAGAGATGTCCTTGCACACTTCCTCTTGAGAAGGGCAAAGCAGCTGTTGTGTCCACCCAGGGACTCATCACTGTGACTGCGGAGCTCCCACTCTTACATGAGAACAAAAGAAACATTATCTAGCCTTGGAGTGTGCATTTTAATGTTATTAATTATGAAAAGTATGAATTCAAATATGTGTATCCTGCATTGACAGAGATTCAGGCCCAGATATTATGTCTTCTAAGATGTAGGAAAGAACCACACCATTCATCATGTCCTGCCTGTGAGGTCTGACTGGAGAGACTGTGTGACCCCATCAGGGAGGATGTGAGGGGTGTGATCACCTTGACCTGACAGACCATGTGACACCATCAAGGAGGATGTGAGGGGTGTGATCACCCTGACCTGAGAGACTTTGTGACACCATCAGGGAGAATGGCGAGGGGTGTGATCGCCCTGACCTGACAGACCGTGTGACACCATCAGGGTGGATGAGAGGGGTGTGATCACCCTGACCTGACAGACCATGTGATACCATTAGGGAGGATGGCAAGGGGTGTGATCGCCCTGACCTGAGAGACTGTGTGACACCATCAGGGAGGATGTGAGGGGTGTGATCACCCTGACCTGACAGACTGTGTGACACCATCAGGGAGGATGAGAGGGGTGTGATCGCCCTGACCTGACAGACTGTGTGACACCATCAGGGAGGATGTGAGGGGTGTGATCGCCCTGGCCTGAGAGACTGTGTGACACCATAAGGGAGGATGTGTGGAGTGTGATCGCCCTGACATGGGTGTGTGACACCATCAGGGAGGATGTGAGGGGTGTGATCGCCCTGACCTGACAGACTGTGTGACACCATCAGGGAGGATGTGAGGGGTGTGATCGCCCTGACCTGACAGACTGTGTGACACCATCAGGGAGAATGGTGAGGGGTGTGATTGCCCTGACCTGACAGACCGTGTGACACCATCAGGGAGGATGGCAAGGGGTGTGATCGCCCTGACCTGACAGACTGTGTGACACCATCACGGAGGATGTGAGGGGTGTGATCACCCTGATCTGACTGACTGTGTGAACCATCAGGGAGGATGTGAGGGGTGTTATAATCCACCTCAGTCCTTCCAAATAAAAGATAATACAGATGGCTCTTCTCTTAGACTTTGATCTGCAATGGTAAAGTTTTGCATAAACTTCAAGGTTTTTCCTAAACCTTATCTTTGTTTATGGGTCTGCATATGTACATTTTGAATTGTTGTATGTGACACTTAGGACAACTCCCTCATTCTCATAAAGAAGCAGAGATGACACCAACACATATTTTCCAAGTTGAGAGGCTGGGCGTGTTTACGTGGTGAGGTGGGGGACACACTGCTTATTTGTGAGGGTGTATTAAGAAGACATCCATGGGTCCTTCCCAGACAAATGGCACCTCTGAGAACTGGGAAGAACACTCTGTTAAAAAAATATCCATTTTTCCATTTTTGTATGCAGGAATCTGATGTAACTAGTGCTGTGTACTTGAAGAGAGAAATTTTGGGAAGTTTTACACCCTCGAATAGGTTCCAATGCAATTATATTCTCTCCTCATGCTTCAAAATGGTTTACCTAATTTAACATTCTTTATGTATGTTTGTCAAAAGAATATTAATGTTTTACTCTATGATTTCTACCATTTTCCTAGCCAGTGCTTTTTATTATTCCTATTTAGTGTAACATCATCTTTGAAGATAAGCAATGAAATTGAGTTAAAAAGAAAAAAAGCAAACTCCACATTATATCATCGTCTGGGGAGCATGCTGGTTTCTGCTGTGTTAATTTACACTAAAATCCATGACCTGGGATCCTGATTGATTGCCAAGGGCAGAAACGCAGCCCCTGGGCTAGTTTATTTTGTGAACTGTAGCCTCAGATATCGCTGCAAGCCACAGTGATATTGATTTGATATACACTAGATGGCTCTTTATGCTCTTTGGGAAATTTATTGTGCGGAGTCAGAGCCCCAGCAGCGGGGGAGAAGCGGCTCTTTAAATTGAAGAGGGCTATCATGGTTTGACCCCTGGGCCACTCAGGTTACAGAGTGGCCTGGGCGAGGCTAGGTCGGAGCAGAGCCCGGGGACCAGCGCTCATCAGTTTTGAATGTCAATTCCCTTCAGAGGACCTGAGTTATTGCTAATAGGAACTTGCTTGGGTCTGTGACATTTGGATGCCCTATAAGTTAAACATCATAACACTTTCTTCATGTCATAGTCTTTTAAATTATGGCTGAGCATTGCACCTCTGCTCTGGCTGCTTGGCATCAGACTGCTGCACAAGATGAGGCGGCCTGCCTCCGAGGTGGAGATCGGCGTGGCTATTACCAGCTGAAGAGCTCCAGCTGCACGCATCTCCCCTCACCTATAAATTAGCTGGCTTGTCATGGGAGCTCCACTTGCAAGAACATTGTTGCCATCTTGTCTCTGCAGAATAGAAATCCAGTGGCCTTTGGCAACCCCACAATAAAAGTTAGGATGCAATTCTGATCCTGATAGCTTTTACTGTTTTTCTTGGGGGAAGCTATGCTTGTGCTGGATAAAAGATCGGTGGGGAGAGAAACATCAGTCTTCACAGGCATCGTATGCACGAAATAGAAAAGAAAAATCATTTTTTCTGGAACAATTTGCAATCATCTCTCCTCTCAGAAAGGTTGTAACGCCTATAATTCCTAATTTCTGCAGAAAGATAGTACTCAGTACAGGCCATTGTCACTTAGGTAACAGATGTGTTGATCTCTCTCAGTTGACTTATTATGACTAATTCTAACTTTGGAACTGCTGGAAAACCTATCAGCACCATTTCCCCTCATTTCTGAGGAGGGAATCCTGGCTCTGGCAAATTGTATCCCCAGACAGAGATTTACAAAGGCAACCCAGACTATTAGAAACTCCCTGCCGCTGGGGTCTACAGATACTA
This sequence comes from Perodicticus potto, assembly GCA_963574655.1. Taxonomy (NCBI): domain Eukaryota; kingdom Metazoa; phylum Chordata; class Mammalia; order Primates; family Lorisidae; genus Perodicticus; species Perodicticus potto. The sequence goes on from CAUYRH010129541.1 coordinate 23,928, forward strand.
AAATCTATAGCTTCACAGAATTTTCCCTAACAAGCAGCAAATTATATTTTATTGACAGGTAGTGGGACCCTTTGTATCAAAGGGGATGCTCGGAGTGGCTTAATGGCAGGGTCACAGGCCAAGGACACCTCGGGTCATGAGGAAATGGCGGGAGCACTTCCAAGGAAGCCTGTGTCTGGGTGCGCCCCTACCCGCCTGGCTTTGAGTCTAAAGGACCTGCAAAACAGCCTCTGAATATACTTTTAATATTACGCTGCCAGCTGGATTTCCTGATGGATATCTGAAGGAGATGCAAATGATTAACTAGGTGGAGAAACAGAGAGCTCAAATGCAAACATCGAAAATCAGAAAATAATACATGGGCTTGGGTGATGCCATCAGTGGGGTGGATGTCAGACAGTTAACTCTGGGGGGAGGAGGCTGGGGAACTACCACACGGAGAGTGCCATACCAAGGACAGCAGTCTGCGGGTGCCAGGGGCACAGGTGTGGGCTTCTGGGGCCTTGAATCTCGGGAGTGAAGGGAATAACCTTGCTGAGTTGGCCTGTGAAGGCTCCATTTCTTTATCTGTAAAATGAAGCTAATATTGAACTCCTAAGAGTAGATGTGAAGATGAAATGGGACAAAACATGCAAAGGTGCAAATCGGTATGAATTTATTACTGGCCAGAATGCAGTCCACTATTGGTCCACTGACACTGGACAGCTTAAAAAATAGGAATTTATTCTCTCAGGGTTCTGGAGACTAGAAGTCCGAGGCCAAGGTGTTGGTGGGTGGTTTCTTCTGAGGCCTCTCTGTTTGATGTGTGAATGGCGCCCTCTCCCTGGGTGCTCATGTGGAGGTTGGAACCTCAGTACGCATCTGTGTGTGTGTCCGGATCCGCCCTTCCAGATGTGGGCCCCAGTCCAGTGTAAGTATGTAAGGAGTCAGGTCTTCAACACAGGAATTTAGTGGTGACCAATTCAGCCTATAACTTGCCCTATATGGCAATGGAGCGTGGGTTGAAACCAATGCCATGTACACAGACTTGTTATGTTTGTTTTAGCTTTCTGAACCTGCAATCACTGTTTTCATACATCTCAAAGAACCTATGTATATAGCTATGACTTAATAAAAAAAAAAGAACCTATATATTTGTAGAAGAAACTATAAATACACATGGGCAAAGAGAGAAGCTGGAACAAATAGCATCTGTAGCTCTCCCACTCAGAGAAAACTGGCTGGGGCTAAACTTTCATATGCATCCTTCCCACTGTGTTTATATTCACACATTAGTAGATTTGCAGCAAAAATAAAATTATAGCTGAGTAATGTCTTGGCTATTCGAAGTTTTTTCTGATTCCATGTAAAACGAAGTATTATTTTTTCAAGATCTGTAAATATAGGATATTCTCAAGATTTCTATGCATGAAGTGCTTTCTCCATACTGGAATAGTTTGTAACAGCTTTTGTAGTAATATTTGTGTTAGTTTTCTACTGCTGTGTAACAAGTTACTACAAATTAGCAACTTCACAATTTCCATAGATTGGATGCCCCAAGTTTAATGGGGTCCTCTACTTAGCATTTCACAAGACTGCAATCCAGTAGTTAGTCAGGCTGTGTTTCCTTCTGGCGCTCAGGGTCATCTTCCAAGGTCTTTCTTACTGGCTACAAGACAGAGTCTGTTCTCAGCTTCCAGTGGCCCTCATAATTGCTTGCTTTGTATTTCCACTTCCAGTGTCTGCAAAGATAGAGGATTATACAACCATATAACCTGATAAAATCACAGGAACTATGTCCCATCACCTTTACCATATTCTACTAGCCAGAAGCAAGTCAGGGGTGCTGCCCACTCAAGGGAGGGGATTTTAAAAGGCCTTGACTTGTTGTTTATTGTCATAGGATTCTCCCTATCACAGTGGTACAGGAACTATTTGCTGAGATAATGCCTCTATATTTAAAGCTCTTGGTTTGTAAGAAGCACGTGTTAAATGTAAACTATTATGACTGCTATTGTTCATATAATATTTAAACACTAAGCAAATAGGAGTAGCTTTAGGGTTAAATTTATAAAAACATCATCAAATTTGGAATTGAAAATTGTCATCATTGCCATCAAACCTTTATTAAACATTTACTTGTACATTTCTCTCCAATGGATTGTGACTTTATAGGTAAATTAGTTACATAATGCTTTGAAGAACAATGCACTGAAAATACTAGTCTTTTTCTCTTAAGACCCACCACTAATTGCATGGTGCCCCCCACATGATGGAGGCCAATCCACTTTACTCAGAAAGTCTACTAATTTAAATGTTAATGCCTGTCTAAAAGAAAATAGCTTCTTAGGAACACCTATACTGCTGTTTAACCAAGTAGCTGGGTCCCATGGCCAAGTCAAGTTGACATATAAAATTAACTATCACACATCTATTTTCATTGGCCCTCCGCCCTCACCCCCATTTAGTTCTCTGGTTATTTAACCTGTTGAAGAAATCTCACACAGATAAAAACTTAAATTCAAAATTAATGAGAGAAGCTTTAGATTGTGTTTTCAAATCTTTGTAAAATAGAGTGAGAGGAGGGTAAACTATGGAATTCCACTGTCATTTTATCTTTCCTTTATATTTCCAACATTGAATACGGATTTGTTTACATTTGATTAATTCATCTCTAATATATTTCAGCTCTTCACTCATGTTTTCTTTCTGTTGAGGTATTATTCTTTTTTCCTGTTGATTTTAATTATTTCTTGATAACACATTTTTCACTATTTTGCTTCAAATATTATCCAGATTCAAAATGTCATGCAGCATTTAAAATTTTGCTTGTAGTCAAATTCATCCATATTTTTATGATTTATTCCATCATTTTATGCTTAGAAAATACTTGCCTATCCCCTGATCAATTAAAAATCCATCTGGATTTTCTTCTGGTCCCTATGGTTTAATTGTTTGTATTTAACTCTTCAATTTATATTTTACCAGTTTGAAATCATATTATACATGCAGTTTTATATTCTACCTTATTCACATAACATGATATATTAAGCATTTTCCCATGAAATGAAACATTATTTGGTGTTTGATATCAGCTGAGGAGATGATTTATAGTTTTCTAAACCCAGTTTCCTTAATATTGTGGATTTTTTCTGCTTTCTTTAACTTACATTAATCCCTTAAATATTATTACTAACTCAGTGGTCTTGATTAAGAATACTTAACATTTCTGTGCTTAAGTGTCTTTGTATATAATATAGGAACGTTAATAACACCACACCCAGGTTTGTTGAGAGGATTAAACTTGGGACTTTATGTTTTGGTAAAATTTTAAAACTTAATCATTATAGCTGCTATATGGTTTTGTTATTGTTGTTAGTGCTATTCCTGGGATTTTATATTTCTGACATTTTGTGGTTGTTATGTTGTCCTATGGTTGGGAACGTTTTTTCTATGATATCTTTACTTAAACCATTGCTGCTGTAAAGGAAAACCTACTGATTTGTTTGTCACATGTCTGACAATGCAGCTAAATTTTATTTTTAAGTTTGACTTTAGACTTTCTAACTAAGAATGATACACAAGAGTTCTGCCTTTAGATACAGGATTTTATCTAATAAACTCTTCTAAACAGTATTTTTAAAAGAACTGTGAGGTTTGTTTAATTTGTCCAATCTTACTGTTTTAATAGTATAACTGACTTGAACCAAAAGCCAAAAATTTGTAATAGACTAAGCTTTTATAGAATGTAGAAATTCTAAAAGCACTTCCCAGTTTATAGGTTTTATTTTCCTTGAAAAGAAATAGTATACTCTAAGACAGGGGTCCTCAAACTACGGCCTGCAGGCCACAGGCAGCCCGCCAAGGACATTTATCCAGCCCGCCAAGTGTTTTTGCCTCCGCTGCCTGTCCTGTTTAGCAGCAGACTCATCCCAGGGCTGCGAAATCTGTTAGCGGAAAAACCACTGGTTGCATTCCCAAACAAAACGTGTGGATTCACTGGAAAAGTTGCAAAAAGAGTTCCAATTTAGATTTAAAGAGCTTCATCTCCATGAACAGGACATACAGCTTTTCCATAAACCA
>CAUYRH010129543.1:0-22456 GCA_963574655.1 Perodicticus potto
AAAAAATTGTGTGCTCAAAAAAAAATATTCACATAGTAATGAGAAAGTCTCTTGAATGTTATCACAATCAGGTTGATGAAAATATCTCTGATTGTATCTGAAGCCCGCACACTGTACCACATGATTGAATTATTGTACACAACGATGATTCAATAAAAAAAAAAAAAAGTTTCAGTGGAAGAGTAGAGTCTCTTTCCTATTCTCATTGGGTCTGGTTGGGTCACCTGAACAACCTGAACCAATCACAGTGGCAGCAGGAATGCAGCATTTTGATTGGCTTAGGCTTATGTCACGGGTTTCACTTAGAGCAAAGTTGGAACTTTGCCCTAAGCCCTATGGCTGAGAGAAGAGGATTTCCCAGAAGGAACCAGAAGTAATGTGGTGTGGACAGCATGTAAATATTCTGGGATCACCACAGAGTCATTGTTTGGGAAAGATGGAGTTTGGTGAAGGACCCCACACTGGGGGATACGGGGAGGGGGGGATCCGTGCAGCAGGCTGCCCCTGATGGAGGGAACCTATTCCCTCAGCTGCCTTCCAGAGGGCCGCAGAAGCAGGACTACCGAGATCTGCCTGGTGCTCAGATCCCTCCCTCACACATCATCGTGTGGACATGTGCATCTTCTCCTTGTGCTCCCCTCTCCCGGAGTTTGCCTAAATCCATTGGTTCCCAGTTTGCTCAGACCCCGAGAGCTGTCAAGGAGGTATCTATGTAGGCAGAAGCCTGCAGACCTTTGATGTGATGGTTACTGTTTGTTTGTTCAAACTTATCTTTGTTACTTAGCTATTTAATAATGGGGTGGGAACTCTACAAACCACATTTCCCTTTGGCTGGTTGGCTGTCTGTTGGGCTTTGCCAGTGAGGCAGAGGAAGCTGGAAGATGGGAAGCTGGTAAGAAGAGGGGCCTTGCTCCTTCCGTTCCTGCAGCCCTAGATGCCTCTTGGCGGTAATCCTTGCTTCTGGTAACAGCACTTGATTCTAGTCTGTAGTTTTTCTAACCCTCTCAGGACCTGATTCATGGCGTCGCCTCAGAGAAATCAGTATGCGCCAGCCTGAGATGTCTAAATCCCAGCTCTGCCATGTCTTCTAAACCCCCGAGAAGTCTTCAGCTGGGCAGCATTCTCTCCTCAGAGCTCTTTTTTCCCCAGGCATATAAATTTTAATAATACCAACCTCTTCTGTTTCCCCTCTCCCAGGTGTTGGAGTGGCAGCTGCTTCCTGCAGTTACTATGTTGATGTTTCCTCAATGTCATCTTGTGGTCGTCAGTGTTCTAGTACCTGGCTAACAATTCTTTACATGAAGTTACTTTTCTTAAAATAATTGGTGCAGTTTCTACTTCCTAAAGAGACTTTAACTGAAGCAGCTCTAGCCCTGGTTACCTGCATTGTCTTCCCATTATTTAGACAGCCTGAAGTAGACTATTCTGACATAAGATTGGTAGTGACTTCCCATTTTCCTTAAGATAAAGTCCAAACCTCTGAGTCCTGCTGGACTTGGCAGCTGCATCTCCTGCTGTCGCAAGCTTACACTTTATGCTCCGGGCACATAGGACTTGTTCTTCCAATGCACCATGCATATGCTGTCACCATCAGGACGTTGAATATGCAGTTCCTTCTATTAAGAACACTTCTACCTTTTACCTGGAAAACTCTCATGTATCCTTCAGACACGATTGGAGATGTTATTTCCCCTGGAAAGACTTTCTTGGCTTCTCCTCCTTTCCTGTAGAATCCTGTACCCCACTTCTGGCATACATTGCTCCATAATCTGTTTCTGTCACTGGACTGCAAGCTGCTTGAGAGCAGTGTGTGGAACCTAACAGGTGGTTTAATAAATATTCAACAATCATGTCCTTAGAAAATTTCCATGATTTCTTTTTACTTTTATGGATCAAGGACAAAACTCTAGCTACCATTACTGCTGATGCAAATCATGCCCTAAATCATTCCTGAGGGTTTCATCTCCATCTAAAGGACAAGCCAATGTCATAAAAATTACCAAAGTAGGACTTCAGGGCAACAAATAAGATGCTTTAAAGTCCTGGGGTGTCTCTGAGGCTGCCATGTGTCATTCCAGTGATGAAGGTGGACAGGGATCAGCTATTGATTCACTGGGTTAAAAGCCTTCCCATCACCCGCAGCAGCTGGAAGGCATCATGTCAAAGACAAGCAGTAGAAGAAAGTGAGACCTTGTCAAGCCCTTACACATATGATTTCAGGATGCTAATGAGAGGTGTTGGACTGGGGAAGATGACTAAATGTGCCTGCTATTCCGCGGCTGCCCCATGCAATGAAAAAGGAGTTGGGAGTCTGAACTTGGTTTAAATCTTGGCTTTGCCTCTAGTCTTTGAGAGTTAAGGACCTTAATGAGATTCTTAGTTTACTAATCTGTTAAACGGGACTAAGAACATTAACTTTACTTTATTAATTTATCTTTCTAACTATTTATAAATAAGGTAATTGATTTAAAATATGTAGCACAAACTTGTGAACTATTGATAGTTTGTGGAAAATTATTGGATTGGCAGAGAGGTCTCACTTATTCATTCATTTATTCATTAAAAAATTATCATTGGGTATCTCCTCAAAGCTAGTGATAAATAAGCAAAAAAATCAAAAAATGTCCATCCCCTCATGGAATCTCTACCAAAAAGAGACAATATGAAAAGATAACACAAACAACAAGCAAAAAAAAGGGTGACAAATTTTTTCCCAGATTAACATAAGGGTGCATACAATTAGGTTACATTATTTGCATTTCTTAGAAAAAGTCCAACTTTAATGCTTTAATCTTTAATAATCTTCACCCAGGAAGTGTGTCATATGCCCCTACATTGTATCCATTATGTGGGAGCTTGCTGAGCCCTTCCTCCCCTTCCCCTGACCCCTTCTTGAATTTAACCATGTTTTTCCTCTCATGTGGGCCTATAGTTAGTTGTTCACCTACTAGATTCAAATTAGTATTGAGTACATGAGATGCTTATTTTTCTATTCTTGAGATATTTTACTAAGGAGAATGTTCTTCACTTCTGTCCAGGTAAATAAAAAAGATGTAAAGTCTCCCTCCATCTTTTTTATGATTGAATAGTATTCTATGGTATACCTATACTACAGTTTAGTAATCAGTTATGGGTTGATGGGCACTTGGATTGTTTCTACATCTTTGTGATTATAAATTGAGCTACTATAAACCTTCTTATTACACATATTATTATGGTAAAATGATTTTTTTGTTCTGGGTAGATACCTAGTCATGGGATTGTGGGATCAAATGAAAGGTCTACTTTTGAGGATTCTCCCCATACTTCTTTCCAAAAAGGCTGTCTTAGTTTTTAATCCCACCAACAGTGTTTAAGTGTTCCCTTCTTGCCATACCCTTACCAGCACCAGCAGTTTCTTGGGACTTTTTTCTCCCAAGAAGACAGAGTGGCTAACAAATATACAAAAAATGCTCATTGTTCCTAAGTATCAGATAAAGGCAAATCAAAACCACCTTGAGATTTTACCTAACCCCATTGAGAATAGCCCACATCACAAAGAATGGCAATTTTTATCACTTAATGTCCTTTCTGAAATATTTTTCTCCTGATTCAGGATCCAGTCCAGGATCACATATTGCATTTAGTTGTCATGTCTCTTTACTTGTCTTTACTCAAGAATATTTCCTTGCCTTTTCTTTGATTTTCATGACATTGACTTTTTTGAAGATTCCACACCAGTTGTTTTTCAGAACATCTCTCAATTTGGTTTGTCTGATTGTTTTTTGACAATGTGCTTTGCAAGGCTATACAGCCAGAAAGTGGCAGAGCTAAGACTGAAATCCAGCCTTCTGACCCCATGTCTTGTGCACTTTTCTCTTAAAAGCTGCCAGGAGACTTGGAGGTCAGAAGATCCCATCTTTCTAACCCCAGAAGAACAGTCCTGTTAACACAGCCAGCTTGTTAAATAATAGTGGGACTGACACGGTAAAAACCAGAGAGAACACCTCCTTCCAGGTTAACCAAGCAATTTTCATGCTTGTCATTTAGCACCGCTAGGTCTTATTGATAATTTTTTAAAAACCTGTGATTATTTTATTACTTTTTTGTATTCCTCTCTAGGTGACAATTTGTCCAGCTTTACTAGAACAGCTGGAAAAAACATTAAGAAAATTAGACCAAATGTGGGTAAAATGCCATAAGACCATTTCAATTCTGTTATGATGCATTTTTCAAAACTGTAGGGCATTGAACAAAATGCACTAAAATTAAAAATAAATCTTTTGCTTATTTGGAAAACTCTTTTTAAAAGCTGAACAATTACTGCAGCTAATCTATAATTTACCCAAGTGTTGGGTACTTTATTATATTGACGTGCTAGGAGTTAGCTCACTAAATTTCCTCCAAGAAATGGGGGAGACAAAGGAGCAAGTAATTGGTGCTTCTGAGCCTGTGTTCTGCTTCATTTCATGAACTGTACCACAAGCACATTTCAAAATTTGTCCAGATGTTATTTTTTAAAAAAATCCCAAATTCTTCAAATCAACCTTAAGTGAACTCTGCCTTTTAACAGCTTTCTCACTTCTAGTTTAGCATTTCTTCCCCTGCTGTTCCAAAAGTGGGGTTTGGAGAATGTCACCAGGTCGGGCTGGGGGAAGACCCTCCCCCCATTTAGATCTTGTTACTTTAGGGCATAATGGGCTAGGCAGTGAGAGGAACTTTCATATAGGTCTTATTGACAAGAAAGGAAATACATCAGTGGATTGTTTATATTATAAATATTCATTCAAAATTATCTATTGAACAGCACCCTTAGAAGCTAGGCACCATGCTAGGTGTTGGATTTAAAAATGAATAACTCTGACATGGTCCCTACTCTCAAGGAATTTATAATCTTGTATATGTGGGGTTTTGGTGAGGCAGTTATATATGCTAAGCACAGGATGCTATAGGAAGGCTTAGGAGGGAGGTAAAACAGGTGCGTTTAAATGTGTAATTTGCTGTATAGCAGAGATTTTTACTCTGTGGTAAAAAACAAAGGCAGAAGGAAAAGGTTGACTTATTGAAGAAGCTGTTAGGTTAGGCAGTTAGTCAAACATGAGCAGGGTGGATGGTGGATGCTATTTTGTTGTTGTTGGGGATTCATTCAGGGTACAAGAAACCAGGTTACACTGATTGCATTTGTTAGGTAAAGTCCCTCTTACAATTGTGTCTTGCCCCCAAAAGCTGTGTCACACACCGAGACCCCATCCCCCTCCCTCCTTCCCTCTCTCTGCCTTTCCTTTCCCCCACCCCTCCCTCCTTCTCTCTCTGCTCTCCACTTCCCCCACCCCCCACCATGTACTAGGTCATTAATTGTCCTCATATCAAAATTAAATACAGAGGATTCATGCTTCTCCATTCTTGTGATGCTTTACTAAGAATAATCTGTTTCACTTCCATCCAGGTTAATACAAAAGATGTGAAGTCTCCATGTTTTAATGGCTGAATACCATTCAATGGTGTACATACACCACCACTTGTTGATCCATTCCTGGGTTGGTGGGCACTTAGGCTGTTTCCACATTTTGGCAATTGTAAATTGAGCTTCAATAAACAGACTAGTGCAAATGTCCTTATGATAAAAGGATTTTTTTCCTTCTGGGTAGATGCCCAGAAATGGTATTGCAGGATCAAATAGGAGGTCTAGCTTGAGTTCTTTGAGAGTTCTTCATACTTCCTTTCGAAAAGGTTGTATCAGTTTGCAGTCCCACCAGCAGTGTAAAAGTGTTCCTTTCTTTCCACATCCATGCCAAAATCTGCAGTTTTGAGATTTTGTGATGTGGGCCATTCTTGCTGGGGTTAGATGGTATCTCAGGGTGGTTTTGATTTGCATTTCTCTAATGATTAGGGATGATGAGCATTTTTTCATATGTTTGTTAGCCATTCGTCTGTCTTCTTTAGAGAAGGTCCTATTCATGTCTCTTGCCCATTGATGTATGGGATTGTTGGCTTTTTTCATGTGGATTAATTTGAGTTCTCTATAGATCCTAATTATTAAGCTTTTGTCTGATTGAAAAATATGCAAATATCCTTTTCCATTGTATAGGTTGTCTATTTGCTTTGATTATTGTCTCCTTAGCTGTACAGAAGCTTTTCAGTTTCATTAATTCCCATTTGTTTATTTTTGTTGTGGTTGCAATTGCCACAGCAGTCATCTTTATAAAGTCTTTCCCTAGGCTGATATCTTCCAGTGTTTTTCCTATGCTTTCTTTGAGGATTTTTATCATTTCATGCCTTGAATTCAAGTCCTTTATCCATCTTGAATCAATTTTTGTGAGTGGAGAGAGGTGCGGGTCCAGTTTCAGTCTTTTAGATGTGGTTGTCCAGTTCTCCTAGCACCATTTATTGAATAAGGAGTCTTTGCCCCAGTGTATGTTCCCATTTGGTTTATTGAAGATTAGGTGGTTGTAAGATGTTAGTTTCATTTCCTGGTTTTCTATTCGATTCCAAATGTCTATGTCTCTATTTTTGTGCCAGTACCATGCTGTCTCGACCACTATGGCTTTGTAGTACAGCCTAAAATCTGGTATGCTGATGTCCCCAGCTTTCTTATTATTACTAAGAATTGCCTTAGCTACACAGGTTTTTGTCTGGTTCCATCCAAAAGGAAGGATCATTTTTTCCAAGTCTTGAATTACAATGTTGGTATTTTAATAGGGGTGGCATTGAATCAGTAGATTGCTTTGGGAAGTATAGACATTTTAACAATGTTGATTCTTCCCAGCCATGAGCGTGGTATTTTCTTCCATTTTTTAATATCCTCTGCTTTTTCCTTTCTTAGGGTTTCATAATTTTCTTTATAGAGATCCTTCACTTCTTTTGTTAGGTATATTCCTAGGTATTTCATTTTCTTTGAAGCTATGATGAAGGGACATGTGTCCTTAATTAGCCTCTCATCTTGGCTGTTTTCAGTGTATACAAAGGCTACTGACTTGTGGACATTGATTTTATATCCTGAGACATTACTGTATTTTTTGATGACTTCAAGGAGTCTTGTGGTTGAGTCTTTGGGGTTCTCTAAGTATAACATCATACTTCAGCAAAGAGGGAGAGTTTGACCTCCTCTGCTCCCATTTGGATGCCCTTTATTTCCTTCTCTTGCCTAATTGTATTGGCTAGCACTTCCAGCACTATGTTGAATAGTAATGGTGATAGGATAATCTTGTCTGGTTCCAGTTCTAAGTGGAAAAGCTTTCAGTTTTACTCCATTCAGTAAAATATTAGCTGTGGGTTTGTCATAGACAGCTTTGATCAGTTTAAGAAATGTGCTATTGATGCCTGTACTCTGCAGTGTTCTAATTAGAAAAGGATGCTGGATTTTGTTGAATGCTTTTTCTGCAACTATTGAGAGGATCATATGGTCTTTGTTTTTGCTTTTGTTGATGTGGTGAATAACGTTTATGGACTTGGGTATGTTAAATCAGCCTTGCATCCCTAGGATGTAGGACATTTTTGATGATAAGCTGTAATCTATTGGCTAGGATTTTGTTGAGAATTTTTGCATCTATATTCGTTAGTGAAATTGGTTTGAAGTTCTCCTTTTTAGTTGGGTCTTTTCTTGGTTTTGGTATCAGGGTGATGTTTCTTCATAGAATGTATTGTGGGGAACTTTCCTTCCTCCTCAATTTTCTGGAATAATTCCTGCAGTACGGGAATAAGCTTTGAAGGTTTGATAGAATTCTGGTGTGATACCATACAGATAAGGGCATTTTTTTGTTGGGAGATTTTTTTATTGTTTCTTTGATCTCAGTGCTTGAAATTGTTCTGTTCAGGAGCTCTATTTCTTCCTGGCTAAGTCTAGGGAAAGGTTGTGATTCCAAACATTGATCCATTTCCTTCACATTGTCAAATTTCTGGGCATAGAGTTTCTGGTAGTATTCAGAGATAATCTATTGTATGTCTGTGGCATCTGTTGTTATTTCCCTTTTATCATTTCTGATTGAAGTTACTAGAGATTTTACTTTTCTATTTCTAGTTAGTCTGGCCAAAGGTTTATATATTTTATTTATTTTTTCAAAAAACCAACTCCTTGTTTCATTAGTTTTCTGAATGATTCTTTTGTTTTCAATATCATTGATGTCTGATTTAATTTTGGAGAGTTCTTTTCTTGTGCTGGGTTTAGGTTCAGATTGTTCTTCTTTTTCCAATTCCATAAGATGGCTTGTGAGTTTCTTAATGTGCTTTTTTTCTGTTTTTCAAATGTAGGCATCTAAAGTGATAAATTTTCCTCTCAGGACTGCTTTTGCTGTATCCCAGAGGTTTTGGTAGCTTGTGTCTTCATTGTTCTTATGCTCAAGGAAGTTAATGATTTCCTCTTTTATTTTTTCCTGTACCCAACTGTCATTTAGCATAAAGTTGTTTAACTTCCATGCCTTTGTTTGGGGTTGAACATTTTTGTTGGAGTTGAGTTCCACCTTTAGTGCTTTGTGGTCTGAGAAGATATAAGGTAAAATTTCAATTCTTTTGATTCAGTTGAGGTTTGTTTTGTGTCCTAAGATATGATCAATTTTGGAGAAGGTTCCATGGGCCAATAAAAAGAATGTATATTCATTAGTTTTGGGATGGAGTGTTCTATATGCATCTATCAAGCACAGTTGTTCTAGGGTCTGATTTAAGTCCTTTATATCTTTGTTTAATTTCTGTTTAGAGGATCTGTCAAGCTCTGTAAGAGAAGTGTTAATGTCCCCTGTTATTGTGGTATTATAGGATATCATATTGCTTAGACTGAGTAAGGTCTGTTTCAAGAACTGGGAGCATTTAAGTTGTGTGCATAAATATTTAGAATTGAAACGTCTTCTTGTTGTCTTTTTCCCTTGACCAATATGAAGTGACCATCTTTGTGTTTTTTGACTTTAGTTTCTTTAAATCCACATGTATCTGAAAATAAGATTGCAACCCCTCTTTTCTTCTAAGTTCCATTTGCCTGAAAAATTTTCTTCCAACCTTTAACTCTGAGTTTTAATTTGTCTTTTGAGTCTAGGTGTGTTTCCTGCAGACAGCAAATGGATGGCTTGTGTTTTTAATCCAGTCAGCCAATCTATGCCTCTTCAGTGGGGAATTTGAGCCATTAACATTTATTGAGATAATTGGTAAGTGTGGTAGTGTTTTATTAATCTTATTTTGTGAGAATCCATTGCTTAGTTTTGTCTTTTGCATCATTGTGGAAGCTAGGTTCTGTCCTTTAAATTCTGGGTGCTTTGCTGGTGGTCCACTGTGATGGTTAGTGTGTAGAACAGGTTGAAGTATTTCCTGTAGAGCTGGTCTTATTGTGGCAAATTTCCTCAATGTTTGCATATCAGTAAAAGATTTGATTTCTCTGTCAATTTTAAAGTTAGCTTTGGGGGATATAGAATTCTGGACTGGAAGTTCTGTTTAAGTAGATTAAAGGTAGATGACCATTGTTTTCTGGCTTGAAAGTTTCATTAGAGAAGTTTGTGGTCACTCTGAGGGATTTGCCCTTGTAGGTCAATTGGCACCTACTCCTAGCAGTTTGCAAAATCTCTTCTTTTGTTTTGGCTTTGGACAGGTTCACCACTATATGTGTTGGAGAAGCTCTATTAGAGTTAAGGTGACCTGGGGTCAGTTATCCATCTGAAAGGCATGCATGAGAATTTTAGTGATATTTGGGAAATTTTCATTTATAATATTCTCTAGTATGGCTTCCATTCCTCTGGGCATTCTTCTTTCCCTTCTGGGATACCTATAACTCGTATGTTTGAACTCTTCATAAAGTTCCATAATTCTGTTAGTGAGCATTCTGCTTTCTCTCTCTTCTTTTCTGCCTCTTTAACCATCTGAGTTATCTCAAGAGCTTTGACCTCTACCTCTGAGATTCTTTCTTCTGCATGGTCTAATCTGTTGTTGATACTTTCTCTTGTATCTTTAAGTTCCCTAATTAACTTCTTCAATTCCATGAGCTCTCCTATATCCTTTCTATATTCTTCATACATTCATCTCTTATTTGATTCTGTTTTTCGATTTTTTTGGTTATTTTCCACTTTTTCAGCAAATTCCTTCATTATTTTCATCATGTGTATTTTAAATTCCCCTTATGTCATTTCTAACATTTCTTTATAGGTGGAATCCTCTGCAGTAGCTACCTCACGGTCCCTTGTGGGGGTTGCTCTGGACTGGTTTTTCATGTTGCCAGGATTTTTCTGCTGATTCCTCCTCATGAGTGTTTTCTTTTATCTGTTTCCTTGTCCTAATTTTCCTTTCACTTCCTCTTGCTCTTTAAATTACCATGCCTCCTGCCTAAGGTTTCAATGAGTCTAGTTTTTCACTGCTTTTGTCCTCCTCCTGGGGTCCACAAGTCTCTTGCTATTTCCGTGTGACCCTAAAGGGATGTTTCTGGGCAAAGCCCATAAGCCAGAGATGCCTGGAGTCTTTTTTCCCCAATCTCACCATGCCCGGTTGCAAAGAAGCTGTTACATGGCTGCCATTTTGCTCCCTTCCTGGATACTATTTTAAACTGGCTTGTGTCAGGCTGGCCTGAGTTGTCATGCCAAATTATCATGGGAATGGGACTAATCAGGACCTGCATGTGTAAGACCTTGTAGGTGGGTTCCTTGAGATAGAGATTAATCAGTCAGAGTCCCAGGGAGTTTCTGATATGAACAGACAGATGTGGTCATACTGACTTGGATTGTTTTGGGAAAAGACTTATTAGGACCCTAGGAAGGGAGCTCCCAAAAGAGAACAGATAACAGATCAAGGGGTCTATAAGAATGGACCAGACATTTGGTCTACAATTGAGAGTTTCTAAGAACTGACCAATCAGGAAGAGGTAGAGAAACCACAAAGTAGAGATGTGATCAAGGCCTTGATGAAAGTCTTTGGAGCATGCACACAGGGAGGTAACAGTGTCCCTAAATGAACTACCCTCATTAACATAGTAAAAATCACACCCACCAGCACCATGACAGTTTACATATACCAAGGCAACCTCCATGAATTGCCTTATAATGATAGAAAATGGAAGGGTTCCTAATTTCAGGAATTCTTAACCATTTTCCAAGAAAACCATGAATACCTCTTTGCCCACTTAACGTAAAATTAGAAAATCAGCATAAAATGAGAAATCTTGCTAACTTTGATGTCTCTCCAATTATGAGGGCCAATCTATTCTTTTTTTGGAATGTGCCATGCTTTAATCTTTAATAAAACTTTGTCAGTCTGCCTGTTTGCACCTGCTTGCTCTGCTCATTCATTCCATTGTTCCAGTACCAGTAACCATTCTTTGGTACTGGGAACCAAGAATCTGGGAACATGTGTGTGTTCTGCTACACCTAGCAAAGTTATACATTACCATGTTGTCCACTTCTGCTTAATACAGAAAACAAATGGCAAAGCCTTTCAAAGAATGGTAATACAAAGAAAGCCCAAAGTTCATCACAGAACTCTTGAGTTAGAAAATGTTGGGGATAGGGAAGGTGAGGAGCTTGAAGGTTTGGATCTCCTCCTTTGGGTAACCCTCTAATCAGCAGGGCTGCTTTCCCCAGTGGATTTCTACCCTTCTTCTCCATATACTGAGCTTCTTGTGTTTTACTTAATATTATTTACTTAATATTTATTACAGGCAATTCTTCTCTCATTTTGTTTTTGGTTTTGCTTTTATTTCAAATTATTAAGTGGGTGCAAATCTTTATGGCTACATGAATTGATTTTATAATCCTTGAATTATGGCTATAAGAGTACCTGTTACCCAAATAGTGTTTATTGTACCCATTACGTAGGATTTTTGCCTTTCTCTTCCCCACCCCCACTTGATTTCCACAGAGATTTACATTCCTTTGTGCATATGTGTGCTTATCAATTAGTTACCATTTAATAGCGAGTACATGTGGTGTTTACTTTTTTATTCTTGGGATAGTTCACTTAGGATAATTGTCTGTAATTCTATCCAAATTGTAGCGAAGGACAGTAATTCAGTTTTTTTCTTTGATGGCTGAGAAGTACTTCATGGTATACATATACAACATTTTGTTATTTCACTCATGAATTGATGACAGTTGGCATGATTCCACACCTTCACAATTGTGAATTATTCTGCAATAAATATTCAGGCATAGGTTTCTTTTTGATAAAATGATTTCTTTTGGGGGGAGTAGATACACAAGTGGTGGGATTGCTGGATTGAATGATAGGTGCACTTTTAGTTCTTTAAAAATTTTTTTCCTGCACTTTTTGACCTGGGCTGGGTTTGAACCCACCACCTTCGGTATAGGGGGCCAACACCTTACTCCTTTGAGCCACAGGTGCCTCCCACTTTTAGTTCTTTGAAGAATTTCTATACCACTTTCCATAGAGGGTGTAATTTCCCACCAACAGTGTATAAGCATTCCTTTCTCTCTGCGTCCATGCCAGGAACTATTAATTTTGGACTTTTTCATGAAAACCATTCTAACAAAGGTAAGGTGATACTCATTGTGATTCTAATTTGCATTTCCCTGATGATTGGTGATTTGAACATTTTTTACACATTTATTGGCTTTTTGTCTGCCTTTTTAAAAGTTTCTATTCATATCTTTTGTCCACTTTTTAATGGGGTGTTTTTTCCTTACTGATTTGTTTGAGTTCTTTGTAGATTCTGAATATTAGCCTTTTATTAATTATGTAGCTTACAAGTATTTTCTCCCAGTGTGTAGGCTGTCTATTTATTGTGTTGATTATTTCCCTGACTGTTCAGAAGCTTTTTAATTTAATCAATGTCATTTATTTTTGTTGTTCCTGTAATTGCCATTGAGGTGTTAGTCATAAGTACTTTGCCTAGGCTAAGATCCAGAAGAGTTTTTCCTACAATTATCTCTAGAATTCTTGTGGTTTTATGCCTTATATTTAAGACTTTTATTCACCTGTAATTAATTTCTCTGAGTGGTGAGAGACAGGTGTCCTATTTTGTTCTTCTGCTTATGGTTATACACTTTTCTCAGCACCATTTATTGAATAGGGATTCTTTTCCCCAGCGTGTGTTTTTGTCTGTTTTGTCAAAGACAAGATGGTAGTAGGTAGGTGCTTTCATATCTGGGTTTGCTATTCTATTCCATTGGTTTATGTGTCTATTTTTGTGCCAACACCATGCTGTTTAGCTTTCTAATATAGTTTGAAGTTTGGTAATGTGATGCCACCAGTGTTTTTTTCTCTTAAGATCACTTTGGCTATTTGGGATCTTTTCTGGTTCCAAATAAGGCATAGAATTATTCTTTCTAGACCTGTGAAACATGACATTGGTATTTTCATGGTGATTGCATTGAATCTGTATGTCACTCTAGGTATTACAGACGTTTTAACAATATTGACTCTATCAATCCATAAGCAATATGTATTTTTCCATTTGTGTCCTGTGTGATTTCTTTCCTCAGTGTTTCATAGTTTTCCTTGTAGAGATTTTTTACCTCATTGGTTAAGTATATTCCTAGGTATTTTATTTCCTTTGTAGCTGTTGTGAATGGTACTGAGTCTTTGATTTGACTCTTGGCTTGACTATTATAGATATACAGAAATGCTTCTGATTCATGTATATAGGTTTTTATAACGTGAAAACGTGAGACTTTGCTGAATTTATTTATCAATTCTAGGAGACTGTTGGTGAAGTCTTTGTGATTTTCTTGATATAAGATCATATTATCAGTGAAAAGTGATAGTTTGACCTCCTCTTTCCCAATTTGGATAACTTTTATTTCTTTCTCTTGCCCAATTGTTCTGGCTGGTACTTCCAGAACTGTGATGAATAGATGTGGTGGCAGTGGACACGCTTGTCTTGTTCCATTTCTTACGGGGGATATAGTCAATTTTTCCCCATTGAGTATGATGTTGGCTATGGATTTGTCATATATGGCTTTCATGATTTGGAGATATGCTCTTTCTATGCCTAGTTTGTTGAGGGGATTTTGTCATAAAAGAGTGCTGGATTTTGTCAGATGCTTTTTCTTAATCTATTGAGATGATTGTATGGTCTTTGTTTTTGCTTCTCTTTATGTAGTGAATCACATATATTGACTGATATATATTGGAGCATCCTTGCATCCCTGGAATAAAACTCACTGGGTCATGGTGGATTATTATTATTATTTTTTGATAGGCTGCTAAATTTGTTTTGTTAGTATTTTATTAAGGATTTTTGCATCTATATTCATAAGGGAAATGGTCTGTATTTTTCTTTTTCTGTTTTGTCCTTTCCTGGCTTTGGCATCAAGGTAAACTGGCTTCATAGAATGAGTTTGGGAGAATTCCCTTCTTGATGTTATGGAATAATTTCTGTGGTATGTATACCAGCTCTTCTTTGTAGGTCTGGTACAATTCAGCTGTAAATCCATCTGCTCCAGGTTCTTCTTTTTCTTGGGAAAATTTTTATTGCTGCTTTGATCTTATTGCTTGTTATTGGTATGTTTGGGAGTTCTATTTCTTCCTGATTGAGTCTTGGGAAGTTATACATTTCTGGGAATTTGTCCATTTTCTCTATGTTTTCTCGTTTATGTGCTTAGACATTTTCATACCATTCATAGGTGATGTTTTGTATTTCAGTGGGATCAGTTATAATGTCTCCTTTTTCATCTCTTATTGAGCTTATTTGGGTTCTTTCTCGTCTATGTGAAGAAATATACCAATTTTGTTTGTCTTTTCAAGGTACTAATTTTCTGTTTTGTTTATCTTCTCTTTTTATTATTTTTCATTTTATTTAGTCTTGCTCTATTTTTTTTTATTCTTCTGGCTTTGGGTTTGATTTGTTCTTCCTTTTCTAGTTCCTTGAGATGTAACCTCAAGTTGTTAATTTGTGATATTTCTGTCCTTTTCGATATAGCCTTTTACAGTTATGATTTCTTTCTCCTGAGGAAGGCTTTGACTGAGTCCCACAGAGTTTGATACCTTGGGTCTCCTTTGTCATTCAGTTTAAGGAATCTTTTGATTTCCATCTTTATTTTATTTGTGACCTAGTAAATAATTGTTCAGCCCCAGGTTGTTTAATTTCCATGACTTTGTGTAGGTTTCAGTGTGTCTATTGTGATTGATTTCTCATTTTATTCCTCTGTGGTCTCAGAAGATACATAGTATAATTTTTGATTTTTAAAAATGTGTTGAGACCTGTTTTGTGGCCTCAGATATGACCAGTATGGAGAATGTCACATTTATTGCTGGAAAGCATGTATATTCAGTAGTTTGGGGATAGAATGTTCTATAAACATATGTTAGATCCATTTGATTTGGAGTTTGGTTAGGTCCTGTCTTTGTTTTCTGCTGTGATGACTTGTCCAGCTCTGACAGTCAGGTGTTGAAGTCCTCAGCAATTACAATGCTGTTATTTATTTCCTTGTGCAGCTCTAGTAAAATTTACCTTATGTATCTGGGACTTCCTTGTGTGTTATGTGTGTATATATTTAGGATTATTATGTCTTCTTCTTGAATTGTTCCTTTTACTATTATATAATGGCTCTCTGTGTCTTTCTTCACTTTTCCTTACCTTTGTTGAAGGTAAAGACAATTTTAAAGTTTGTTTAAATTGTTTAAAGTCAATTTTATCTGACATGAGAATGGCTATGCCTGATCTCTTTTGGTTTCCATTTGCATGGGATATATTCTTCTAACCTTTAGTATTGAGCCTGTGTGTGTCCTTGTGGTTTAGATGTGTTTTCTGGAGATAGAAGATACCTAGGCTGTGTTTTCTCATCCATTCAACCAGTCTATGTCTTTTGAGGGGAGCATTAAGACTGTTCATGCTGAGTGATAGAATTGATATGTGGGATGCTGATCTGTATCCTCCCTGTATCCTCAGTTTTTCTCAGTTCTGTGATCTCAAATCTTGATATTAACTTTAGACCCTATAGTGACTGTTTGTTTTCTAGTGATGCTAATAGCACCGTGGCTATGATCTGTAAGTATTGGTACTATTTATTACCTGTCCCCAGGCTTGGTCCTCCATATTTGTTCTGAGTATAAAGATACTATGACAACTGGTCCTGGTCTCTTTAGAGGGCATGGGTTTTTAAGTGTGATGAATTCCCAGAGTTCAAGTCCCAACTCTGTACTTATTCTTACTGTGACCTTTGGTACGTCACTAAATCTCTCTGGTCTGCAAATCTTCTCATTTATGACATAATAACAGAGCTCTTATGAGGATTAAATGGAGGCATAAATGTGATGCACAAGGCCTGCACATGGCAAGCACAAAATGAAAGGTGGCCAAGGAGAAGAAGAGAGAAGCAAGGTGGAAGAGAGTGATAGGGTTTATAGGTTTGAGTTTTTCCTCCCTTCACCTATAGTCTGACAAAACACAGAATAACAAAAGAGGTCATTTGAGTAAAGAGGAAGAAGAAAAATTTCTTTTACTAGGATGATACAAAGGAGGTTGGCTACAAAGAGTCCATCTTGTCGACCAGAATTGTGATTGATTCATCAAGCCTGGACTGGTGCCAAAGCCAGGAACAGGCCCAGTGAGGCCTCCTACGCTTGAGACTCTCAGCTTTTT
This sequence comes from Perodicticus potto, assembly GCA_963574655.1. NCBI lineage: Eukaryota > Metazoa > Chordata > Mammalia > Primates > Lorisidae > Perodicticus > Perodicticus potto. The sequence goes on from CAUYRH010129543.1 coordinate 16,484, forward strand.
TCATGAACATTTCCATCACCATATGTAAATGCTCTTTCTTAATGCCTTTGTCTTCAAGGCTTAGCCTTCCTTAGTGCTTCCTTATCCTTCCCTGCTATTGTTCTTTTCCTGCCTCTTCTCACAAGGAGGCTTTAAAGGTTCTCGGTATTTGTCCAATCCCAGCCCAGACCAGATGTAGAAGTAAACATTTGCTGAAGATTTTCCTTCTGGAAATCTTCACACTTCTAAGAAACTTTGGATCATTCTTCCTAAATACCTGGCATATCCCTGAGTAGGCAATGCTTACAAAGCTCATTTAATAATAACAGTCATGGCTGAGCCATGGTGTTATTGCACTGCATCCTAGCACTGTGGGAGGCCAAGGTGAGTGGATAGCTTGAGCTCATGAGTTCAAGACCAGCCTGAGAAAAAAGCAAGACTCCCTTCTCTACTAAAAAAATAGACAAAACTGAGGCAAAAGGATCACTTGAGCCCAAGAGTTGGAGGTTGCTGTGAGCTATGATGCCATGGTACTTTACCCAGGGAGAAAACTTGAGACTCTATCTCAAAAAGGAAAAAATCATATCAGTAACAATAAGCAGTGTGTGTGTCAGTTCACTGTGCAGGTTCTATATTGCCAGCAGGTACTCTGACTGGCCAGTGGCCAAGCAGCATCCCTTCTGATTGGTCAGCTCCCATTCCAGGCTAGTTGTTAAAGGCCGAATAGTGCTGAAGCCCTAGACCCCAGTGCTTCAGAATGTGGCTATATTTGAAGATACAGCCTTTCAAGAGGTGATGAAGTCGCTCGGCACCTATAGCTCAGTGGCTAGGGCGCCAGCCACATACACCGAGGCTGGCGGGTTTGAATCCAGTTCAGGCTTACCAGACAACAATGATAACTATCACCAAAAAATAGATGGGCATTGGGTGGGTGCAGGGACTACAGGCATAGTCCCTGCTACTTGGGAGGCTTAGGCAAGAGAATCACTTGAGCCCACAGTAAGCTGTGATGCCATGGCAATCTACCCAGGGGAAAAGCTTGAGACTCTGTCTCAAAAAAAAAAAAAAAAAAATGAGGTGATGACGTTAAAATGAGGCCATCAAGGTAGGCTCTAATCCAATGTGACTGGTACCATTTTAAAAATAGGAAATGTGGATATCCAGGGAGTTACTAGGGCTACACACAAACAGAGAAATGTTATGTAAGGACATAGTGAGAAGCTGTCCATCTACAAGACTAGGAATGAATCCTCAGAAGAAACCAAGCCTGCTGACACCTTGATCTTGGACTTACAGTCTTCCAAAATGAGAGAAAATAAAGTTCTATTGTTAAAGCCACCCAGTCTGTGGTAGTAGGTACAGTAGCCTTAGAAAACTAATGTCCTAGTTGATATATTTTGGATTATCATCTCTGACCATAACAGTAGCTTTATTGAGTGCTTAGCAAATTCTAGAGGTAGTATATCTTACATCACTGCATCTTTGGGTACAATCTAGGTATTATTATCCTCACATTTCAAATGAAGGAACTCTGTCTTGGAAATAACTTACCTAATTTTAAAGTCATGGAGATAGTAAAGGGAAGATTTGGGCTCAGAACAAAATCTTTCTGACACCAGTGCATATACTCCCTGGATATACTGGTCCTCAGGGCCTGCTCCTCTTCACCCAATATAAATAATTCCCCTTATTTTTTTCTGTATCTCTCTGTTTTTTGCTTTGGAGCGCTAGCTATAATTCATAATCATAAATTTAATTCTATGATCATTGTTTTTGATGTCTGCCTCTTCCACTAGTCCCAGGATGTATAGCATGAAGCTTATATAATCATGAAGAGGGAGTCAGTTTTGGGATGAACAGTGTTGAAAATCTTCTTGGGGAGGGGAGGCGGGAAGATCGGTGGAGGGAGGGTTAATGGTGGGGTCACACCTATGATGCATCTTAGACGGGTTCAGACAAAACTTACTAAATGCAGAATACAAAAGTCTTCATACAATAACTAAGAAAATGACACGATGGCTATGTCATACAGTTTGACGAAAATGTTTCAGATTGTATATGAAACCAGCACATTGTGCCCCTTGATTGCACTAATGTACTCAGCTATGATTGAACAATAAAAATAAAATAAAATGTATACATATTAAAAAAAAAAAAAGAAAAAGAAAATCTTCTTGGCTTCTCTGCCAGGGGAAAGCCAGCCAGCCAGTCCCTTTGCATAATGTGAAATGATCCACCTCAATGGGCATTGGCAAGTAACAAGAATTACTGCTGGGCTCTTCAATTTATACCTTAATATTGTACACATGTGACAAGTGCAGCGTGTCATTTCACCTTCCCACACGGCAGATACCAACATTTGACTCCTCACAGCTCCTGTCGGGAAGAGCCCTGCATGGCCTTGTGATCTAGAACTTGTTTTTCTATTTTGAGATTCACTTTAAGGCAGGAAGCTGGGAGCGACCTGATGCTCCCTTTGTGGCCTTTCTCTGCTTTTCCTGACTCTCTTCTCTGTTAACACATCTGGGCCGAGTGGCAGCTGCTTATTTTGAGTATAATAGAGTCTGAGAAAAGATGAAGCCAGGTATGTTATACCAGAGTGTGGCTCCTCGGAGAACAAAAGATATTCGGAAGGGTCACACTGTGTTAATCACGTATGTCAGCCAATGTAATATTATGACGATAGTAGTTATTATTTTCCCAATGATGCTTTTCTATCAGAGGTGGAAACACAGTATACATTTCTTCCATTCAAAACTTATAGAAAGAGTCTATTTCCCAAGGACTGGATTTCATAAAGACAGATTATTTTTCTCTCTGTTGCTTTTTATTTTTAGGTTTCCTGCTCCCTACCCTCAATTTTTTTCTATTTAATGCTTTCAGAAAGAATGAATAGTATTCTACATTTTTATATTCTAAACACCACTCCTGCATAATTTTATTCAATTCTTTGTTGGTCTTTTTTTTCAAGTTATGGTTTTAAAAATAATCTAGAACTAATTTGTCTAATGAATATGCAATTATTGTAAGAGTCTTTTGAAGTTTTTGAAAACCTTCAGTCAGCATCTTTCTGGGACATGGTGATGAATGTAGCATTAGGCTCTTGAAAGCTGCTTCTAATTTGGCATGAGCAGGTATAATTTTTTGCACATTTCAAAGCTGGGTCTGATGCAGACATTGTGTGCTCATCATGGTTAGCTTAGTGTAGCTGCTGCCTGGTCTACCTTCCTCTGCTGGAAGACTGGATGCTTCATTGCTACTGTGGCATGCCATGGTTGACATAGAAGTCAGCTAGGACAGCCAGAGCAGGGGAGAAGACTGCACAGTTTGGTTTTTTCACTGCTCACACTCACAGCTTATGAATAATAGCTACTATTTATAGTATGTTAATCTCATGTAAGGCACTTTACATATGTCCTAATCTTCACATCAGCATAATCCAGAAAGGGACTGTTATCACTATTTTATAAGTAAGGAAAATAATACTTGAAGAGGATGAAAAAATTCCCTAATATAACAGAGCTAGTAAGTGACAGAGCCTATGTTCTTAAATATTTATCATTAAGCATGTTTTCTTTTCTTTCCTTCTTTTTAATAAATCATAGCTGTGTACATTAGTGCAATCATAGGGTACAATGTGCTGGTTTTATATACAATTTGAAATATTTTCATCAAACTGGTTAACATAGCCTTCATGGCATTTTCTTAGTTATTGTGTTAAGACATTTATATTCTACATGTAGTAAATTTCACATGTACCCTTGTAAGATGCACCATAGGCATGGTTCCACCAATTACCCTACCTCTACCCATCTTCCCCCTCCTCTCCCCTCGGTATCCCCTTTCCCTATATTCTTGGGCTATAATTGGTTTGAAATTATGAAAGCTATAACTTGGTTTCATAGTAGGGCTGAGTACATTGAATACTTTTTCTTCCATTCTTGAGGTACTTTGCTAAGAGAAATATGTTCCAGCTCCATCCATGTAAACATGAAAGAGGTAAAATCTCCATCTTTTTAAAAGGCTGCATAATATTCCATGGTGTACATATACCACAATTTATTAATCCATTCGTGGGTCTATGGACACTTGCATGACTTAGCAACTATGAATTGGGCTGCAATAAACATTCTGATACAAATATCTTTGTTATAATGTGATTTTTGGTATTCTAGTTATATACCTAGTAGAGGAATTGTATGATCAAATGGCAGGTCTATTTTTAGATCCCTAAGTGTTCTCCAAATATCTTCCCAAAAGGAACATGTTAGTTTGCATTCCCACCAGCAGTGTAGAAGTGTTCCCTTTTCTTCCCTTCCATGCCAACATCTCTGGTTTTGGGATTTTGTGATGTGGGCTAATCTTACTGGAGTTAGACGATATCTCAAAGTAGTTTTGATTTGCATTTCACTGACGATTAAGGATGATAAGCATTTTTTCATATGTCTGTAGGCCGTGCACCTGTCTTCTTCAGAGAAGTTTCTCTTCAAGTCCCTTGCCCACCCTGAGATGCGTTCACTTCTTCTTTTCTTGCTAATACATTTGAGTTCTCTGTGGATTTTGGTTATTAAACCTTTGTCAGGGGCATAACCTGCAAATATCTTCTCCTATTCTGAGGGCTGTCTGCTTGCTTTACTTACTGTGTTCTTGGCTGTGCAGAAGCTTTTTAGTTTGATCAGGTCTCAGTAACGTATTTTTGGTGTTGTTTCAATTGCCTGGAGGTTCCTCCTCATAAAATATTTGCCCACACCAATTTCTTCAAGTGTTTTCCCTGCACTTTCTTCTAGCATTTTTATAGTTTCATGTCTTAAGTTTAAGCCTTTAATCCAGTGAGAGTCTATTTTAGTTAATGGTGAAAAGTGTGGGTCCAGTTTCAGTCTTCTACAGGTCAGCTCGCCAGCCAGTTCACCCAGCACCATTTGTTAAATGGGGAATCTTTTCCACATGGAATGTTTTTAATTGGCTTGTCAAAGATCAAATAATGGTAAGTAGCTGGGTTCATCTCTTGGTTCTCTATTTTGTTCCATACATCTGCCTCTCTGTTTTTGTGCCAGTACCATGCTGTTTTGATCACTATCTATCTATTTATAGTATAGTATAGTATAGTATAATGTCTTGGTTATTCAAGGTTTTTTTCTGATTCCATATAAAATGAAGTATTATTTTTTTGAGATCTTCATAGTATGACAGTGGAGCTTTAATAGGGATTGCATTAAAATCATATATTGCTTTGGGTAGTATGGACATTTTAACAATGTTGATTCTTCCCAGCCATGAGCATGGTATGTTTTTCCGTTTGTTAACATCTTTAGCTATTTCTTTTCTTAGAGTTTCATAGTTCTCTTTATAGAGATGTTTTATGTCCTTCGTTAGGTAAACTCCCAAATATTTCATCTTCTTTGGCACTACTGTGAATGGAATAGAGTCCTTGACTGTTTTTTCAGCTTGACTATTGTTGGTATATATAAAGGCTATAGATTAATGAGTGTTGATTTTGTAACATTAGATGCTGCTGTATTCTTTGATCACTTCTAAGAGTTTTGTAGTATAATCACTGGTGTTTTCAAGATATACAATCGTATCATCTGTGAAGAGTGCAAGTTTGATCTCTTCTGACCCTATATGGACACCCTTGATCACCTTTTCTTCCCTAATTGCAATGGCTAAAACTTCCATTATAATGTTAAAGAGCAGTGGAGACAATGGGCAACCTTGCCTGGTTCCTCATCTGAGTGAGAATGATTTCAATTTAACTCCATTTAATATGGCATTGGCTGTGGGTTTGCTGTAGATGGCCTCTATCAGTTTAAAAAATGTCCCTTCTATACCAATTTTCTTAAGTGTTCTGTTCGTGAATGGATGCTAGATATTAATAAAAGCTTTTTCTGCATCAGTTGAGAGAATCATATGGTCTTTGATTTTTAATTTATTTATGCGATGAATTATATTTATAGATTTACGTATGTTGAACCAGCCTTGAGACCCTGGGATAAA
>CAUYRH010129546.1:0-18084 GCA_963574655.1 Perodicticus potto
TTATTTACATTCCTATGTCTTCTTTGCTGAAATGTCTATTCATATCTTTTGCCTATTTTTAAAAATTAGGTTATTACAACAAAGACATCTGTACCAGATTGTTTATTGCAGCCCAATTCATAATTGCTAAGTCATGGAAGAGATGCCTTTCTTAAGCATCCTATCTTAAACAGCAAAACCATCTATCAGCTTTTCTGACTTTTAGTCTTGAACAGCACCTATCACCATTATTTTGAACATGTGTTTTCTTATGCTTTTTTATTATCTGTGTTTTCCTTCATGTTCTATCTACTCACTGCATCTTCCCCAGCACAGACTTATGCCTGGCACAAAGAAAGCACTTCGTAAATTATTGTTCACTGATGACTGAATTAGTGGGTATAAACTTCAATTCCAATTGCTTTCATTCAGAAAAATTTATTGAACACATACTGTGTACCAGACATTGGAACAATTCTTGTTGTTTGGTCTGTATGATGCAGACTAATTATCCTAACTTATTTAGAATTAAAGAAATGTGAAATTCTAGTGATAGTAGAATTTTAAAATTATCTTTTAAAACCTCTCCAGATGTCACCAAGGAAACTCCAGGAAACTCAAGCTAAAAGATGTTAAACAATACCTCCAAATCATATAACTTAACAAGAGTACAGTTAAAAACACTTACTCCTGCTGAAAGCATCTCCCTTCCTGTGAGATGAGTACATCGCCCCTTGCACAATGGGAACATTGTGATGAGAATGTGAGAATCAAAATGTCTCAGGCTGCAGAATGTTGTTGTGAATTTAGGGAATGTCCACACAGGACATCAAATGATATCAATATTAAATATAAAGTGTACATTTTTACATATGTTAAGTTAAATCAATGCACAAAAATTGTAGGGTATGCACAACTCCACCTCCATCCTCTTAGGGTCTTTGCAAGAATTAAATTGGCAAAATATAAATTAACAGGAAAAAAGTATATACATTTACATTTATTTAAACAAGTTTCATCTGATGTAGAAGCCCTTATAAGCAAATGAATACCCTAAGAAATACTTAGAGTCAATCATACTGAACTGAACAAAGAATAAGTTGCTAAATGTGAAAGGCACAGAGACTTGGGCTAGGGTCGTTAATTGGGTACAGAAGATAAGGGTTAGTTGAAAAAGGTTTGTTTGTACAGATTTTGCTCAACTTCAATTTTTCATTCTTGATGATGAGAATGTTATTTTTCTTTAGTATAAGAAAGGCATCTTTCACATGGGAATTTCATCTTCTAGTTTTAAGAAACAGAATGGTTAGAGTGAACTTTTGACAATTTCTGAATTTTTAACTGCCGTTATCCTTTCAAATGATTATTATGAATACATAATATTTGTACAGATTTATGGGATGTATGTGATATTTTGATATATGCATACAGTATGTAATCATCCAATAGGGCAATTATAATATCTAGCACCTCAAGCATTTATCATTTCATTGTGTTAGGAACATTCTAGTTTCCATTCTTTTCGTGATTTTGAAACGTACAAGAAATTATTGTTAACTATGATTGTAGACCTCAAAAAAATAGTTCTACAATTCATATGGAATGAGGGGAAAAAATGAACATCCCACACAATTCTATGGAATAAGAACAAATTTGGAGGCATCACTTTACCAGACTTCAGACTTTACTACGAGTCTACAGTGATTAAAACATCATGCTATTGGCATTGAAATAGAGAAATATATAGACCTATGAAACAGAATGGAGGATCTAGAGATGACACCAGCTTCATATCACCATCTAATCTTTGGCAAAGCAAACAAAAACATACGCTAGGGAAAAGATTCCCTATTCAATAAATGGTGCTGGGAGAATTTGTTAGCCACATGTAAAAGACTGAAACTGGGCCACACCTCTCACCACTTATAAAAATTAACTCACAAGGATAAAAGACTTAAATCTAAGACAAGAAACTATTTTAAAAAAAAAACCCTACGGAAAGAAAAAAGTGTAAGGAAAACTCTTAATCTTATTGGTCTAGGGAAAGAATAGATGAAGAAGACCCCACTGGCAATCTCAGCAGTAACAACGAAAATGAATAAATGGGGCCTGACCAAGTTAGAGTTTCTGCACAGCAAAGGACTCAACAAAGCAAAAAGAAAACCTGCAGAATGAGAGGAGATAATTGCATGCGACCCCTCTGACAAAGGGCTAATAACCCTAATCTGCAAAGGACTCAAGCAAATCCATAAGAAAAAATTAAAATAAGGGAATAAGAAGGGTCATTTTCCACTGTAACTCCTCACATTTTTGGTTTCATCTGTGTATATTGTGTTTTACATAAAAATATTTGTTTTCCCTAAAAGATTTAAAACTTTCACATAATTATGCAAGTTGAATGCTCAGTTCATATGGATCCAGTGGAGTTAACCTCACTTTCTTTTTTCTTTTTTTTTTTTTTTTGCAGTTTTTGGCCGGGGCTGGGTTTGAACCCGCCACCTCTGGCATATGGGACTGGCACCCTACTCCTTTGAGCCACAGGCGCTGCCCCAGAACATTTTTTAAAATAATAGCAATAAAAAATTTAAAGGAATAAAAATTTATGTAAGACAATAGTTGTAAGATATAAAGATGAACCAAGTGCATCTAAAGTTCAGATATTAGGGAGTTAGAAGCCACTTTTCTGAAAGGTCAGATGAGGGACAAAGAAATGAGGATAACCAATGACAACTCCAAATTTCCCTAAACCCTGTGATCCTAGAAAACAGCAGTGGTTAAGGAAATCCCTCCACATTCTGTATTCCACAAATTATCTTACTGCAAAGAAACATACTTCTCTATGCGACTTAGGTAAGACTCACAGATGCCCCCTCTTGTCTACCTATGACAAGGCAAGAAACAGAACCTCCAAATTCCCATTCTTTGTCTCACAAATTATTAGTTGACTATTTTTTCCCCACTAGTTAAGTTTCTCTTCTTTCTCCAGGTCCCTGGCTGTTGAACCAACTCAGCCTGAGCTAGCATAGAATTCTTAGCCTTCTTAATGGCCTCTTCTGAAAATACAGAGGGTGCAAAAAAAAAAAAATGTTCACACATGTTAAGCAATGTTATCTATGTAGTACTTTCTGAAGTTGAACTGAAGGTACCGTTACTGGGCAAGTGTACCTGAGCATGCTACACACATCCATTTTACCTGCAATTCATTCCCTTTGGGGGAATTGATCAAGTTTACTTCCAACAAGATCTCTTAAAATGTGTATGCAATTTTTGGCACCCCCAGTATAGTAACTTCAATGTCCCTGATCTAATAGTCATTTGCTTATCCCATTTCCCACTCCTGGTTCTTGTTTTTCCATGTTTATTCCTCCCTCTAAAAGACAAGCCTTTGAAATGCTTGCAGACCTCATGGTCCAACATTCTCCCTAATGCAATAGTCTCCCTTTCCCATTGCAAAAGTCTCTTTCCCATTTTGCAACAAAGCCTTTCCTGAAGTCTGGATTCTTTTTTTATTTTATATGGATCAAAGGTTCAAAAAGTCAAGATAGACTCTAGAGACAGACAGATTGGAATTAGCACCCAGATTGCTGTGTGCAGGACGGAGGGCAGCTTGAAAAGTCATTGGGACTTCAAACTGATATCAGAAAAAGCTTATCAATTCCTCAAATAGAACAAAAAACTGCCTGGACTCCTTCATACAAAGTAGGGCTATATTAAATGGTGCTAGCCAGGATGGGAAGGTAGAAGGCAGGATAGTGGTCAAAGGAAATGCAAGACCAGGGTCTAGCAGACAGATCTGCGGTCTACAAATGAGTGATGACAGGTAACATCTGGAAGGTACTGTGCTGAATGTTAAAGTAACACCATCAGAATCCAGGCTGTCAACTCTTGTTGATCAAAATAACTGTCAATCCTCTCCTTCCAGGCAAGCTCCTCAATGGCACCTTAATGAGAGCTTCAACGTGGGCAGAATCTGAAGTGGTGCAGGAAGAATCTTCAGGCTGCAATCCTTCTGATCTTACTTCTCAGTAAAAGTGGTGAAGCCTTAGGCACAGAAAACTACGCCTACCCTACCGCTCATTAGATATTGTTAGGGCAACTCTGCAGGGAAGTTTCTGATCTTTCCCCTGAGGCACTAGTTCAAGAAAGAGGCACAAGGAGGAGACCCATCTTTTAACGATGGTACATTTGTAAACTCATGATTATCATTATCATTGTCGTCCTTAGTATTAAGAAGATTAGAGCAGAACCTTTGTTTCCAGATCTGGTAAATGAGCCTAAAACAGAATTCTCAGCTAATAAGCAGGAAGGGATAATATTCTGGGTATTACCTAAAAATAGGGTGGTTGATTTTCATACTGTAGTTAATAATTCATAACAAAATGCATCTATTTCATGCCCCATGTCCTATAATTTTATGTCCTTCAAGTTTATTATACATAATAATATAAAAAAAGCAAGCATATGTTCATTGCAGATTATTTGCATTTTGAAATGTAGAAGCAACAAAATAATAGGTATGCAATAAACCTCAAAACTACCGTGGTTGCTGTTTTCAAACTACTCTTTATACAGAAGAGCCTGATTTCCTTATATATTCCTTATACACCTGGCCTATAAGTTCCCAAATTTCCTATTCACCTTGCTAATATGGTGCTATGTCAACTTCTTGCATTTCTCAAGGGGAATCCAGGGCCAGCTTTATACATAGGTGTATGATGAGCATATTCTCACAGGGCTCCACTTTCAGAAGGCCCCACTCTGGGTTAAAAACCCTGTTCTCACTCTCTTGAGATGCTTCATAATTTTTGTATGTGAAGTCTGGGTGGATAATAAAGTCTGCACATGAGCAGAAGAGTAATAAATAACTAAATGAGATTAAAGAAAATAAAAGCAACACATTTCTAAATGTGACCAGAATTCTGATATAGTTTCTTCCTAATCATGACTGTCAGTGGCTTTATTTTCCTCGTCTGAGGCATACATAGTTCAAGAGGTTTACTGTAATTCTATCCTTGCTGAGTACTCCAGATTTTCAAATATCATCTCTGTTTTGGAATTAGCTGTTCCATGTCACATTCTCTGTGAAAGTATTATCATGTGGGAAACAAACCAGGCACTTTCTCAAAGAATAACATTTGTCTGTTTACTACATTTATTTTTCATCAAAATTAATGATTGCGAATTATAAAAAGCAGCCCAAAATTATCATAAAAAGGAATGCCAAAGTATATGAAACAAAAAATATGGAAAAGTCATATTCTAACCCTTTTCTATAGCACAATTCCTCTTCCTAGATACAATTTGTGGTTCAGCATCTCTCCTTTTGGAATATCCGTACGTGTGTGTGTGTGTGTGTGTCCATGTGTCTCATCCTGTAACTTGCATTTTTTCTCTCCACAATACAATGCAGCGATCCTCCCATGTCAATAATATGTACTTACTTGCTGTATGTGACAGATATACTACAGTTTTTAAAACCAGTCCCAAGTTGGTTGTTTCTATGTTTTCTGCTATTGAGGTGTTTGAGCTCCTTATATGTTCTGATTATTAATTCCTTGTCAAATGAGAAGTTTGTAAATATTTTCTCCCATTCTATAGTTGATCTCTTCACTTTGTTGATTATTTCCCTTTGCTGTAAAAAAGCTTTTTAGTTTGATGTAATCCTATTTGTTCGGTTTTCCTTTGCCTCCCTGCACTTTTGGGGTCTTACTCAAGAAATCTTTGCCCAGACAGATGTTCTAAAGGATTTCCCCAATGTTTTCTTCTAGTAGTGTCATAGTTTCAGATCTTACCTTTAAGTCTTTATTTTTGATTTGATCTTTGTATAAGGTGAGAGATAGGGGTCTAATTTCATTCTTCTAGATGTGGATATCCATTTGTCCCAGAACCATGTATGGAAGAGACTGTCCTTTTCCCACTGTATGTTGTTGGTGTCCTTCTTGAAACTGAGTTGAATGCAAATGAGTAGATTTATTTCTGGGCTATGTATTCTGTTCCACTAGTCCAAGTAAAATCTTCAGCTTGCAGTCACTTTACATCAGTTATTACAAAAGTTTTGAGACAGTGTATGTTGTGGTCCATTATTTCACTTCTGAGAAACACGGTGAAATTCCTTTCTCATTCACCTGTGCAAGTTTCAGCTTGCTAAGCTTATTGGTGTTGCTGGGAAGGCTTCATTTGTTTCCATCCACATGAATTTCACATTTCTGGGTAGCTGTGTAACTCAAAACGTTGTAATGACTCACTTTCAATTGTTTACTTTTTCGTCTAATGTTTGCAACTTCATGGTAAAACTTCCAAGTTTCACACACGATGGAAAGCTTCTTCCGTTCTTATACTTGCTCCTTTTCCTTCCAAGTTTAGAGGAGAAGGAAGAAAATCTGAAATGGATCATATTCAATCATGACCATTTCTTCTCAAATAAGGAAAAAAAATTTTTCTCCACTTTATTTACATTCCTGCTTATTCCTCTCGAAGTAGAAACAGATATTACTATATTGTGCAGTTTGAACGTGGTATTGTTGTTTTATTGCCTGTTTTCAGTAATCTTTACTAAAAATCTTGTTTCTGTACAGAGTTCTTTCTTAAAAGGCCCACATATTTTCCAATCTGAGAATTTTTAAGCATAGTTCCTTTTTTGTTTGTTTCTTGTTTGTTTGTTTTGAGACAGAGTCTCACTATGTCACCCTCCGTAGAGTTGCATGGTGTCACAGCTCACAGCAACATCAAACTCTTGGGCTCGAGCGATTCTCTTGCCTCACTCAGCCTCCCAAGTACCTGAGATTACAGGCTCATGCCACAACATATGGCTATTTTTGTCGTTGTTGTTGTTGTCATTGTTGTTTAGCAGGCATAGGCCAGGTTCGAACCCAACACCCCCGGTTCATGTGGCCAGTGCCCTAACATCTGAGCTACGAGCGCTGAGCCTCTCTTTTGTTTTTTAATGCAGCTATCTTGAGATATACTTTACATTCCATTACAATCCATACTTTCATGGTGTGGTCTCAAATAGATCTTAAAGCAGTTTTTACTGTATTCACAGACATGTGCAACTGTCACCACTCCCTTAGAATATTTTGATCATCCCAAGAGAAACTCTAAACCTATTGGCAGTCACTCATATTCTTCCCTCTCCTAGCCCCTGGCACCCATCAATTATACTTTCTGTTTATATATATTTGCCTGTTCTAGACATTTGATATAAATAGAATCATGCAATAGGTGGCCTTCTGTGACTAACTTTTCACTTAGTATAATTTTTTCAAATGTCGTATATGATATAGCATATTTTAGTACATCATTTCCATTGTTGAAAAATTATCCATTTTATGGAATATTATGGATATGCCACATTTGATTTATCCATGCATCAGGTGATAGATATTTATATTATTTCCACTTTTTGGTATTATATATGATGCTGCTATAAAGAGACATGTACAAGTTTATGTGTGAGCGTATGTTTTATTTTGCGTTTATACCTAGGAGTGGAATTTCTGGGCAATATGGTAAGTATTTTGAACATTTTTTAAAACTATATGCTAAAGTGGCTGCACCATTTTACTATACAAGTAGCAGCAAATGGAGGTTCCAATTTCTCCACATCATAGACATTTATTATTTTCTGTCTCTTTTTTAGCCATCTCAGTGACTATGAAATTATATTTCACTATTGTTTTTATTTCCTCAATGACTACTGAGATATTGAGCATTTTTCATACAATTATTGGCCATTTGTAAACCTTTAAAGAAATATTTTTTCAAACCCTTTAGCCATTTAAATTTTTAATTGGATTGTCTTTTTATGGGTGAGTCCTCTATGTTATGGACACTATCTTGTCAGGTACATGATTTGCAAATATTTTTAATCTCAGTCTGTGTGTTACCAAATGAAGAGGTCCAGCTACGTGTCACTCTCAGCCAGTACTCAGAGATGGGAATAGGTCCACCAATCTTTATTAGCAGAAAGGTCAGCAATTCTGGAGAACAGTGAGAATGGCCTCTCCGAGACTATTTTGTTCTTTCATTTATGAAATCATAGTTTTATGCATAAAAGTTAAAAGCAAGAACCACAATAACCCTTATCTTAAATAATAGTAATTATTACTTATGTTAACCAACAATAATTGTCATAACCCATGCCCTATATAACAACATTCCAATTCAAAAGTAAATCTCTTAAGTTAATTGCCCTGAATTAATTGCTTTAACCTGCCCAGGTTAAAGCTGAATTTATAAAACAACAAGAATGGGAGATAGGAGATAGAGGTCACATAGGACCTAAACTGACCAGACCATAGGGCTGCATCATGTCAGCCCTAGCCTGACGAACTCAACCTTATTTTTGCCACATGTGCTCTCATGTGGGTTGTCTTTTCATTTTCTTGATAATATTCTTTGAAAGACAAAAGGTTCTAACTTTGATAATGTCCAATTTATTTATATTTTTCAAATGTTGCTTGTGCCTTTGTGTCAGATCTAGGAAAACATGGACTCACCCAAGGTCATAAAGATATACATGTATGTATTTTTCTAAGAATTTTATAGCTCTCATTCTTCCATTTAGGTCTTTGATCTACTAGAAGTTAATTTTTATATATGACATGTGTTAGAGGGTCCATCTTTTTTTTTTTTTAGTGTGTGAGTTGCTTTAAAAAACTACTCATTCTCCATTTGATTATTCTGTTACCTATGTTGGAAATCCTTTTCCGGAGCACCACATTCTTTTGATTGCTGTAGTTTTGTAGTCAGTTTTGAAATCAGGAAGTATAAGTTTTTCAACTTTGTTCTTTCTAAGATCGTTTTTGGCTAATCAGAATTCTTAAATTTCCATTTGAATGTTAAGATCAGCTCATTAATTTCTGCAGAGAAGTCAGCTGGGATTTTGATAAGGATTTCTCTGAACCTGTAGATCAATTTGTTGACTATTGCCATATTAACAATATTAAATCTTTAGATCAATGAACAGGAGTTGTTTTTCTAATTATTTAGTTTTTCTTTAATTTCTTTCAATGTTTTGTAGTTTTCAGCATAGTTAACCCTTAAACAATGTGGGAGTTAGGGTCATCAGCCCCGACAACTATTGAAAATGTGTGTATAACTTTTGACTCCTCCTAAACATAACTGCTAATAGCCTACTGTTGACCCGAACATTACTGATAATATAACAATGGACTCATATTTTGTACATTTTTAGTATTATCCACTGTAGTCCTACAATAAAGTAAGCTATGATGCAGGGTTTCCCTTTTCAGGGCTGGACAAAGACCTTCGTTTTCTAGGTCTAAACAAACAGACTTCTTTTTCTCCAAACTGCACTCTCTGAATGCAAGAAAGACAGAAGGAAGGCAGTTTTGCAAGTATTTTATGTAAGCCAGGCCTCTTCTGGAATGGACTCACTGCCCTTTGCTCCAAACTAGAAGGACTGCATTCATTTGTTAATACACTTAACGTTGAAAAGGTCTCTTCCCTCTGCCAAGTCCTGGCCAACTGCAATTCTCAAGATCTCTCTGTTTACAAATGGCATATAACCCCCCAGTGGTTCTCAACCTTCCTAATGCATGATCCCTTAATACAGTTCCTCATGTTGTGGTGACCCCCACACATGAGGAGCAGTGTCTCGGTTCCTAAGACCATCGGAAATATGTGTTTACCAATGGTCTTAGGCGACTGCTGTGAAAGGGGAAAGGGTCATTCGACCCCCAAAGGGGTCTCAACCCACAGGTTGAGAACCGCTGCCCTAGACAAAAGACTGGAGTGGGACTTCCCACTTGGGTCTCCCTGCTCTGTCAGATGCTCTGGTGCCTTTCATTCCTTCTGTATTCCTTTCCTAATTAATCCTATCTTATCATTGAGATTTGTGGTCTATGGGTTTATTTTTTCAGTCTCCAAGACCAAGGACCTACTGCAAAAAGGAATTCTGCTAACAGCTAGAGAAAATAATGTTATCAAAATCATTAATAACAGAAAATATATTTACTATTTAAGTGGAAGTGAATCATCATAAATATCCTTATTGTCTTCATGTTGAGTAGACTAAGGAGGAAGAGAAAGAAGAGGGTGTGAACTAAATCAAAATCTTAAGGCTCCCCTAAGCAGCTGACTGATTGAACCCCTCTTGGCCAAAAGAATCCCTAAAACTGAGTTGGTACCCATGAGAAAGGAGATTAGACAGACCTCATCATTCCCCTTCTAAGAGATGTCCTAATAGGCCTAAGGCTGGGCAAGATCTACCTTCAGGTCCTTGATACTCATAACAAACCACTTGAATCTGTCAGGCTCTTTTTTTCTAATTAACCGACCCTTTACTTAAGCATTCCTTTTCACTGACTCCTGGTCTTTCAGACAAAACCTAACTCTTTCAACCAGTTGTCACCTAAAGAATCTTAAGACCTTTCTATCACTTACCTGTAAGCCCTCCCACTTCCAGATGTCCCACTTTTGGGGGCTAAACCAATGTATGTTTTCCGTGTATTGATTTATGACCTCACCTATAATTCCTGTCTCCCAGAAATCTATAAAACCAAACTGCCACAATGAGTCCACTTGCTCAAGGGTGTGGCTCGGGTCATGATCCTCAAATTTGTCTCAGAATGAACTACCTTAAATTATTTTACTGAGTTTGGTTTCTTTCCTATGGATAAGGGGTTGTTCTTATCTTCAAGTAGCAGAAGAAAAAGAAAATCTTCTTTGGAGTGGACCTATGTGGCTAAGCCCATGTTGTTTAAGGATGAACTTTATAAGTTTTATGCTTCTTTTGTTAGAGTAATTCCTAAGTATTTTATTCTTTTAGATGTTACTGCTTGCAAATTTGTTTCCAAATTTTATTTTTGATTTATTCCTTGCCACTGATTTGTGTTTTTTAACTTCATAGCCTACAACTTTGAATTTATTAGTTTTAAGAGTTTTTTAATGTGTAGTACAATTTTTAAACACAATTTTGCAATAATTTTTCTCCTGTCAGGAAGTGCCATTGAAAAGAAATACATACTCATTTTTTTAATTATTTATTTAGACTTTTTTTAACTTTTAAGGTAAACTCCTCCATGGAGATAGATGATAGAAAGATAGATAGATAGATACATAGATAGATATGTAGACAAACTAATACATAGAAGTTATTTTGGTACAGTTTTAAAATATTGATTTTTTTAACTAGATATTAGTATTATTATATGCCTTTAATTAAAGATAACTTTCAGAAAAACTCCCTTTGCTTCAAGTTCTGACACAGAATAAATCATTTTTTTCTCCTGGCATCCTTTATAGAACACCTGATTGTGCATCATATAAGTCAATAGGCCAGCTTTTGATATAAATTAATTATTCAATAGACTATAGTATGAATGGAATTTTTGTAAATAGATTTATATATTGATGCATTAAATCAGCCATTATCTAGAAAAATTATACACTAAATCCATGTGTAGATGGAAAAGTTATTGTGAAAATTGATAAATATTCTCATTTTATCCAGGAGGCAAGATTAAGCTTTTTGTAAATGGAATTTTACTTAGTGCAAGGTGTGAAGTTCATTTATATTGCCCACCAACATTTTGATCACTAAAAGTTCTAGAACTATATATGAATTATGCAAATACAATGTTCATATCATAATTTATTTGAGATTTTCATCCTTACATAGGGACATAGATAGTTTTTGATGCTTTATGTGCAGATCTTTTAAACAAAAGATGTTTAAAATGCTTAAAAATAGAACCAATGAATAGACGTTATAAGGAGGAAGATCAACTCTTACAGTGACACTTTTCTAAAAGCAATTGCTAGCTGACAATAGAACAAGTTACTTGGGAAAGTAGTGAGTTCCCTATTTCTAGAAATGCCCAAGGAAAGATTTAAAACCACAAGACATGTGTGCTGTGAAACAGAATTTGGCACTGTATGAAATTTTAGTGATGTTTAGTTCCCTATCATTTAAAGAGTTTTCCCCAATTTTATGTCATGTATGAAATTAAGCCACTCATACACTATATATTTATACATACATAAATATATAGATGCATTCTAATAATGTTGTTGCTTCTACTTACTGGGTAGAGTTGATGTGTATGTTTATTTGTGTGTGTGTGCAATATATATCATAAGTTATGTATTTATGCTTAGACATTTTTTTCTCATACTTCGATCCATACTACAAGATACACATTATTTGTAAAAGAAAGATAATAGTGAGAGCCAAAGTATTTATTTAATTTAAAATCATTGCCTTATTTTCAAAGGAGTAAAAAGAAAACAACTGTTTTCTTCATAAAGACAGAAACTTCTGAAAATCAGGTTTTAAAATAGAAATACTAGTATACCTTAAAGCACTGCATTAAAACAGATTACATACAATGAGAAAAATTTACTCAAATGAAAGCTTAATAGTTTCTGATCTCAAACTGCAGCCAAAATAGCAACCAACTTTCAAAAAAGAGAGGGTGGCTGTTGAGAAGACTGGTTTAAGTACCACTGATATACTTCGCACTTTGAAAGAAATATGAATATAGTTTGGCCTTCCATCTCCTGAACTTGGCTGATTGCACTATATGGAAAGATGCATCTGTTCCTCTCATAGAGCAGATAGCAGAACCTTTAAAAGGATACTCAGAGAATCTGCAGGGATCCTGAGGCAGGCTGTTAAGCACAGACCTCGATGCATGTGGCTGTTTACTTGACGCTGTGTGCAATGCACACACGGCTAATGTGCATCAATACCATCTCCAGAGCATGGAAATTGAGGCTTCATTTAGTGCCAATAGCAACAAAATTTCAAAGCCAGACATTACTGAAGACAAATGAATACTTTGGTCTGAAATATTGAGCTTTTAGAAAACATTCCTTCCTAAACTGAGGCTTACTTATCTGTTTACCCCCAAGAAAAAGAAAAAAAAAAAAAAATAATAAAGAAGTCTGTTTTCAGTAACATTCTTTAAAATGAAATGGATAAGTTCAATAAAATGAGAAAGAAGTCTACAAGGGGTTTTGTGGAAGCCAAAGGTTTATTCAATTTTAGAAATACATTTCTAGAGCTCTACTATCCAGCATGTAACCACTAGCCACATATGGATGTTTAAATTTAAATTAGATTCAGTTTAATTTAAAATTAAATTAAAATTAAACACTTTGTCCCTGAGTCAGAAAAGCAATAATTTAGTGCGCCATAGCTAGTGGTTAATAGCAAATGGTGTATCAGATAGCCCAGATACAGAACATTTCCTATAACAACAGAAATTCTCTTAGATAGTGATGTTTTAGAGAAAAGCAAACACTGTGTTACCCAAACTTTGGCTATGAATACAATACAAGGACAAAATTTGAGAACCTTATTAAATACATTTTTATAAAGTCCTGCTATTGAAGAAAAGAGTTATCTGTGAGCTCTACTCTCTAAATTCACTTTTAATATTAGATTTACTTGATCCTTGAAAAAATTATGAAATAATAAACCAAAAATAAAGAACACAAAATTAAGTCATTGCATAAATAACAATTAGCCAAAGAAGCTCCCACCCAAAGTGAAATGGTCTTGAGTAGTTGCAAGGTACATAGGAGAGTATGAGTTAAGAATTAGCAGGAACTTCTAAAACTCAAGGGGGCTGGAATCTTAGATGGTTTTCATTCATTTTGAAATGATTTGTATGTTCATCTAAACTAAACTGAATCTCTGAATGTTTTGAAGGTACATTCTAATTTTTCATATTTCTATAATGGGAAAATAATATGTATGAATGAGCTGTTTATGAATGAGCTAAATACAGAAAAAAATGGAGAACAAATTATTTTTCCCAGAACTGACTGGGGAAACTTGATGTTCTCCAGCCCTATATGCTACCTTTGATAAAAACCTACATATTTACTGGTAACTTTCGGACAACAGAAAGTCGTGTCTAATATAACTCCCGGTCTATCATCTAATTCAAACTTCTCCCCTCGTCCAACTGAGAACACTTCAGGGAAGGAGCTGGGCTGAAACTTTCCACTTTATTTACAGTCCCATACTCCCCCTCCAGCCCCCCACCACCCCTGCACATCTCTCCACTCCCCACCCTTTTATCTCCTGTCACACTTCACTGGATTGAATCTGATCTGGCTCTGTTAATGCTGGATCAGAGCCAGGCAAGGGAAATAAAGGTCAAAAAGTTCTTCCTGACAGACTGGGCATGTTAGATTTCGATGGTGGCTTTCTTTTTTGAGGAACAGTTTATAGTTTTGCATTCTTGAGAAACACTTAACGATGCCTCTCACCTACCACTCAGGTCTACCAAAACAGACTCCTTCAGCCAGCCTGTCACTGTTCCACTTCATAACGAAGCATATTGATCTGGTGATAAAAGCAAGGGATTTGGCATCAGAACAACAAAAGTAAACATCTTTTCTCCTCAGCTTTTTACCCATTAAGATTGTGCAAACATTTCACCTGGTTACACCTCAGCCTTCTCTCATATTAAATGAATAATATTTAGGAATTGTTGTAAATTATAGGATTAATAGAGGTATGATAAATAAGACAGAGTCTGTGTACAATAAGTTTATATTTTTTCCATTCATCTTTTTCTCCTGTCATTGGAAAAGAAACCATGTTCTATAAAATAACTTAAAGAAGTTTATTCTGAGGGCAGTGCCTTTGGCTCAAGGAGTTGGGTGCTGGCCCCATATACTGGGAGTGGCGGGTTCAAGCCCAGCCCCAGTCAAAATTGTTGGAAAAAAAAAAAGTTTATTCTGAGCCAAATTTAAGAACCATGACCCAGAGCCACACTCAAAAAGCCTTGAGCAAGTGGACTCATTGTGGTGGGGTTATAGTTGGTTTTACACATTTCAGGGAGACAGGAATTACAGGTAAAGTTATAAATCAGTATGTGGAAGGCATATATTAGTTGTTTCAAAAAGATGGGACATCTCAAAGCAGGGGCTTATAAATTATAGGTAGGTTTAAAGATTCTTTAGCTGACAACTGGCTGAAAGAGTTGAGCTTTGTCTAATGGATCAGGAGTCAGCAAAAAAGAAAAGCTTGAGTTAAAATAAGGGTCACAGAAAAACTATTTGACATATGCCCAGACTTAAGTGGTTTGTTGTGTATATTGAGGACCTGCAGGTATGTCTTGCCCAGTGTTAGGCCTGTTATTCACCAAGGACATCTCTAAGAAGGGAAGGAGCCATGATGAGGCATATGTGATCTCTATTCTCATGGCTAGCAACTCAGTTTTAGGGGACCTCCCTGGCTAAGAGGGGGTCCAGTCAAACAGCCACTGGAGCAGCCTTATGATTTTATTCAAGTTCACACTTCCCTTTTTAATGGAAGTGTTTAGATGATCATTTGGCAAAGAAAGCATTCTGATATATTTGCATTATTTATCTAAACTTACAAGAGAATTGCTCAGTATAAAATTAATTTACTTTAGAAAGAATACTTAAAAAATCTGAAGTCTTTTTGGCCTTTTTGATTACCAAGTAGTTGAAAATAATTACAATGATTATTTTAATCAATATTTTTTAATCTAGTTGCTACAATTTATAAGAGCCCCAAATCATTCTGTAAAAAGATTTTAAGAAAATTTATAGCAGTTCTTTTGAAGTAAAACATATCAAGATAATAAACTAATGAAATGTTTAAGATGAAGCTTCTTTTTTATATTTAACGAATAAGGTCCTATTAAATCATAATATATTATGTATTTCTTAATAAGAAAATCATCAAGTAATCTTATACATCAGTAGAGAAAAAACAATACTTATACAGGTTTCCCCCACTCAGTGTTGAACAGGAACCCCCCATTCTCTAGGCCTAGGCAAGCTGAGAAATCAGTCTTATTGCAGACACCCATCTCTGGGCACAAACAGATACTCTGCAGGCTGTGTTCTGTGGACCCAAAACAAAGCCATAAAAAGGAGTCTTACTGATTTCTCAACAGGACTGCCTCTCTTGGACCAGAGAAGTACTCCTCAGGCTGATCATATTCCTTTGCACTATGTCAGTTTTAAAATTA
Source organism: Perodicticus potto (assembly GCA_963574655.1). Classification (NCBI taxonomy): domain Eukaryota; kingdom Metazoa; phylum Chordata; class Mammalia; order Primates; family Lorisidae; genus Perodicticus; species Perodicticus potto. Next base: position 15,966 of record CAUYRH010129546.1, read on the forward strand.
ACTTCTGCCCAAACCCCTGGCACAAAATGGTTGTGACATATTTGAGACATACATTCCAACTCCCCAAAACCCCGGCCCATTGGATAGGAAAAGCAGTATATAAGTACCTAGACAGAGGAGTCAAAAGGACTGCCTACCTGGGACCCACTCCACTACCAGAGGTTCTGTTCCCCTTTTCCCCTTACCTATTTCTTTATCTATCAATAAAGTCTGTACTTTTGCTTACTCTGTGGTCCATGATTCATTCTTCAAATCTCTGTGACCAAGGACCTAGCAGAGAGAAATTCCAGCTACAATATGATTGTAGGCATTAGATACAACCGTCTATGTTTGAATCCAAATTCCAGCACTGTGTGACCTTAGGAAAGTTATTTCACCTCCTTATTTCTTAATGGTCCTCTTTAAAAGGGAGACAAACTAGCACCTACTCAATATGATTGCTGTGAAGGTTAAAAAAGTCAATGGATGTGAAGTGCTCATATGAATGCCTCATAGTTAGTAGGTTCTCAATAAATATTCACTTTTTTTTCATTTAAAAGTATTTTTTACATATAAGCAAGCTAATACTACAGAGAAATTAGTATCAGAACAAAATTAGAACTTGGTTTTGCTAAGACAAGATATAAGCATTGCTTTTCTGTGCCACAGAATGTTACTCTATCCTTCAAAAGTGAAGGCAAAATAAAGACTTTCTCAAACAAACAAAAATTGAAGAATTTTATTGCTAATAGATCTACTTTGTAAGAAATGTGGAAAGAATTTCTTCAGAGAGAAAGAAAATGATAAGCATCAGAATTCTTGTCTGCCTAAATAGAGAAAAACATCAGAAAATGAATATGTGAAACCAAAACAAAACCTTGTATTGTCTTTCACTTTTAGCTGCTCTAACAGATAAAAATTTATTCAAAATGATAATACCAAGAATATATTTGATTATGTATGTGTGTGAATATACATATACTTATAAATGGTTATATGTAAATGAAATAAATAATAGCATTGATACAAGGGATGAGAAAGAATAATTAGGACTATTTAGTTACCATAAAATACATGCACTATCCAAGAGGCACTACAAGTTATTTGACAGTGGAACTGAATAATATGTGATTATATACTGTAAAATCTAAATAAACTGCTTTAAAAAGTAAAAAGAAAAGAATGTAAGGGATATTCAGAGAAAGAAGAGAAAATCAGATTATGCAAAATGTTCAGTTAAAACCACAAAAAGCAGAAAAAGTATGGAAAATGAAAATAAGAACAAAAAAGGGCAAATAAGTAAAAAACAAAAAATATAATAGGTATTAATCCAACTACATAAATAATAACTTTGAGAATAAAGGGTCTAAATGTAATAATTAAAGACAGAAACTATCAGAGTGGATGAAAAATCAATACCCAATATATGCTGAATATAAGGAACACTATTTTCACTACAAATACATATATGGATTAAAAGTAAATGGATGGAGAAAGATATACCATGCTGACACTAATTTAAAAGCAAAAAGAGATGTAGCTATATTAATTTAAAACAAAGTAGACTTCTGAGCAAGGAAAGTTGACAGGAATAAAAAGGGGCATTACATAATAATAAGGGGTCAATAGTCTGAGAACAGGTAACAATCCCTAATGTGTATGCACCTACCAACATAGCCTCAAAATACATAAGACAACTGGTAGGATGGTAAGAAGAAATAGATAAATCAAATATTATAGTAGGAGGTTTTACTATCCTTTTATTAGAAGTGAACAGATTAGGCAGAAACACTAAAAAAGGTCTTTTACCTGTGGCAAACCAGTTCTCTTAGCACCTTTTATTAAATAGGGATTCTTTTCCCTAGTGTATGTTTTTGTTTGGTTTATCAAAGATCACATGGCAATATGAGTCTGATTTTGACACATTGAGACAAGAAGTTGCAGCCCTCAAAGATCTGAGAATCACAGCAGAATCCCTCAGCAACAGAATGGAGCAAGAAGAAGAAAGGATTTCTGACATTGAAGACAAAGCTTTCGAATGCTCCCAAACTTTCAAAGCAGAAGACAAATGAAGGGCAAAAACGGATCATTCTCTCAGAGAGCTCTGGAATAATTTGAAGAAAACCAACATTCCTCTTAC
>CAUYRH010129550.1:0-30075 GCA_963574655.1 Perodicticus potto
GAGGCTCACCACAAGACCCTCCCCGCGCCCGCCGTTCCTCGCTCACCTCAGCCTGACACCCCCCCCGCCCTCCTTCCCTCTCGCAGCTCACCCGTCCCCCACCCCCTCCCTCCTTCCCTCTCTCTGCTCGTCCTGCCCCCACCCCTCCCTCCTTCTCTCTCTCTCTGCTCTCCCCTTACCCCACCCCCACCATGTCATTAATTGCATTAATTGTCCTGATATCAAAATTGAGTACATAGGATTTGTGCTTCTCTATTCTTATGATGCTTTACTAAGAATAATGTGTTCCACTTCCATCCTGGTTAACACAAAGGCTGTAAAGTCTCCATTTTTTTTAATGGTTGAATAGTATTCCATAGTGTACATATACCACAGCTTCTTAATCCATTCCTCTGTTGGTAGGCATTTAGGCTGTTTCCACATTTTGGTGATTGTAAATTGAGCTGCAATAAACAGTCTAGTGCAAGTGTCCTTATGATAAAAGGATTTTTTCCCTTCTGGGTAGATGCCCAATAATGGGATTGCAGGATCAAATGGGGGGCCTAGCTTGAGTTCTTTGAGGGTTCTCCATACTTCCTTCCAAAAAGGTTGTATTAATTTGCAGTCCCACCAACAGTGTAAAAGTATTCCTTTCTCTCCACATCCACACCAGCATCTGAAGTTTTGAGATTTTGTGATGTGGGCCATTCTCACTGGGGTTATATGGTATCTCAGGGTGGTTTTGATTTGCATTTCTCTAATAATTAGGGACGATGAGCATTTTGTCATATGTTTGTTAGCCCTTTTCTGTCTTCTTTAGAGAAGGTTCTATTCATGTCTCTTGCCCATTGATATATGGGATTGTTGGCTTTTTTCATGTGGATTACTTTGAGTTCTCTATAGATCCTAGTTATCAAGCTTTTATCTGATTCAAAATATGCAAGTATCCTTTCCCATTGGGTAGGTTATCTATTTGCTTTGGTTGTTGTCTCCTTAGCTGTACAGAAGCTTCTGAGTTTAATTAAGTTCCATTTGTCTTTGTCCTTTTTTAAGAAAAATCTTTTTAAAACTCTGAAGTAGAACTACTTGCAAAAAGTACACAAAGCATACATGTAGGGCTGAACAGACGATAAACAAAAAACGTGGCTCCAATGTCATTATACTTTATTTTTTAAATGAAATAAATCTGCACAGTATATGTAAAATTGGTAAATATTTCATCTTCTTCAAAGAAAAGATGAAAGGAAAGCTAAATAGATTCACCATTTGGGGCTGGTTTACGAATTAAAGTCACTAAATCAGTATGAAATACTGACATAGACTATTCTTTAACCAACTAAAGAGGAAATTCTTAGTCAAAGTTAGTCATCGGGGGAAGTCTATAAGTTAAGACAACATGGGGCACACATAAAATGTGGGACAGAGTGGGGCCTCAGTACAAAACAGATGAATGGATGAATAAAAACATGGATTGGAATTAAAAACATGGATTGGTGCTCCCTGTTAGAGCTTGGGAGCATGTGAACTTTGTACTTGTCATTTAGCATGTCTGACCTTTAGTTTCAGGAGAAAACTACTAAATGCAGAACAAAAATGTTTTCACACAGTAAATGAGAAAATCTCATGAATGTTACGTCGAACAGGTAGATGAAAATATCTCGGATTGTATATGAAGCCCGCACACTGTACCCCATGATTGAACTAATGTACACAGCTATGATTCAATAAAAAATAAATAAATAAATAAATAAATAAAATGGAACATGCTCATGAAGTTGTGTGGTTTAAAATAAATGGCTTGTTTACCTAAGGCCCTCAATAAGTTGATTCCTGGTGAGTAATAATTTTCATTTCAGTGTATCATCAAATCGTGATTTTTGTCACCACATTAATATGAATTGAGCCTATTTTAAATTTTTTTATTTATTTAATTTTTTAAGAAAAAATTTTATAGTGGTAAAATAGACATAGTACAAAAGTGACCATATCAACTTTACCACTTCTAAAGTGTTCCGTTTCCTCATACTAAGTACATTCATGTTGTGCAACCGTGAGCACTGCCGCCTCTAGAACTCTTTTCTTATTGCAGAACCGAAGCATTACATTGATGAAGCAATAATTTCCCTTTCCCCCAGTGCCTAGAAACCATCATTTCACTTTCCATCTCCATGAGTTTGATTATTCTGTGATTTCGGGGTAACTGGGATCTCCCAGAGGTGGAGTCTTTCAGTCAATAGTGTACATGTCTTCCTGTGAGGGGCTTATTTGGCTCAGAATATCCTCAAGATTCACCCACAAATCTTAGAATTACCTTCCTTTTTAAAATTTACATTTCGGGGTATGGATATAGAATATTTTATTTATCCATTTATGTACGTCGATAGATAACCACATTGCTACCACCTTTTATCTGTTGTGAATAATGTTGCTATGAACATGGGTGTACAAATATCTCTTTGAGACCCTGATTCAGATACATACTCAGAAGGGGAGTTGTTGAATCTTCTGGAAATTCTATTTTTAATTTCTTCTAGACACTAATTTCCCTACTATTTCCTATAGTGGCGATACCATTTTCATTCTTGCCAATAGTGCATAGGCTTAGAGTTTTTCCATACATGTTCCCAATCTCGTTCTTTTCCGCAATTTTGTTTTTGATAGTAGACATCCTAATGAGTATATAGTAGCACCATATTGTGGTTTGTTAGCGTATGTTATCTTTAAACATAATAGCTTTATTTTTCATTAAATGACATGCATTCATAATAAAATAATTTTTAAAAACTTTTTAAAGGACAAAGAAGAAAGCAACAAATAACCCCAAAATTCCCCCATCAAGAAATAGCCAGCCTTTGCTCTTGGGGGACACCATTCCAGATATCCCTATGCATAGACAGAATGGAAGAATGGGACACTATTTAGAGAGATGAAGAACTAGCTCATTAAGGATCATACAGGATATGTTTATTAAAATAAAACATTTATTTAATTTCAATTAATGTAACCAGAGAAAAATGTAAGTGAAACTCAAGGAATTGCTGAAATTTAGATCATGTTTCCTTATTACTTACTTATATACTCTTTTAGGATTAAGTAAAAACTTAATGAAACAAAACCTCTCACACCTGCTTGAGAATGCCTTCAGTTTTAATATTCTTGGATTACACTTTTCATTATTTGGGGGATTTTAAAACAGTATTCTGATTTTTTCCAGAAAAATGTTTTAAAATTAACATTTGGTGTGGAAAAATCTTAAGGTAGTTCATACCCCCCCATTCCCTTAACTTTTTGCCTGAATGAATTCATTCTTTATAGTTAATACTGATCAGGATGGGTTTAGTGTCTCCATGTGGTATGATATATTGATTTTTCTTCTAATATCAGAAAGAAACGTTATGAATTTACATCCCTGAAAAGTCTTTCATTTGTTGAGTGCTCTACTTGAGAAATCTAAGTGACCTTTATGTGGACAAACTTTGAAGTCCTTATTTATCACCATTTCTAATTGAATTATTTGGTTTACCTTTGCATTCACTGGCATGTTCTAATGCCTTTTCTCTATACTTTATTTGGATTTTTGGCCATGCCTGGTCAGGTCTTTGCTGGTTTCCATTTATTTATTTAATTCATAAAGATGTTGCTTTGGCTTTCAGTTGTTTCCTTAACTCAGTAATTTTCCTTTTCATCACAGCATATTGCTTCATCATCTTGTTTTTAAGTCTTGTATAAATGACTCCATGCTGAGTTTTTTATTGTTCCTTTGCAGATTGCGTTTCTTTTCTCTTCTTTGTTCTAGAATGTTTGCATAGTTGGAATGCCATTTTTCTCCTTTTTTTCTAATGCTTGGCTTGGTGAGTGAGATTCGCCCGATTTCTCTGTCCTGACCCGATGTGGAGGATATATTATTGTTCTTTTTACACCTTGTCTTGATCATGTGGTCTTGTCTTATCATTTTTAGTTACATTTATTGAGTTGGATCTTTCTTTGTGAACACTCAAACTTTGGGAATATAGGGCATGGGGAACACAAAAGCTTGGCTCTAGCTGCTGGTGGACCTCATACTTGTTTCATCTAAGATGCCACAAAGTACCTGGTATCTAGGCTGACTACCAGCTGTATCGCCTCTTTTGTTCTATCATCTTTCACAGAGCAGGACAAAAGGCTGGTCTCTGGGGGTCCTTGTTCTGTCTGCAAAGTTTACTATGCCTTACTAGTATTAAACTTTCATTGCAAATGTGAAGACAATCCTTTAAAAATATTTGTTATGTAATGACACTCCTCTACTCACAATCCTCCAAAGACTTCCATCTTACTCCCTCAAGTCTAAGTTCTTCAATACCTCCAGGGCCACTGAAACTGTTGCAGAGTGAATAGCCTGAAGAAAAATGATAAAAATATTTTCTATCTCCCCCAAATTTTGAGAATTGAAACCTGCATCCCTGCCTCAGGCCAGTGGTTGGCAGGAAAAGGGAACGTCTCTTGTTCTTTGTGCCATAGGAGACACCCATGATTCCATCTGGGTGGAGGTCAGAGATCTTAGCTGAAGAGGCTGAAGATGGGATGGGCATAGGTCATAATGAGGGACATTTTATGATTCTATTTCTTACTGCCAGGTGTATCCATTATTTGCATTAAATTATGAGTTCTCTTTCAACAGATTCCACAGTAGTTGAAACAATAGTACAATAGGTATAAAACTCAGTTTATAACATGTATGAAGGTACGCAACTTCCTTTCTCTTTTACACCAGACCTTACTACAAGCCTCTACTCTCCAGTGGTAGAAGTTTTGTCTCAGTTAATTTAAGATCTGTTTCCTTTACCCAGACGATGTGTCAAAGCATTTTTTAAAAAAATATAGGGATGTCATCTGGTATTGAAGTTTTAAAAGATGGGAAAGAAGGAGGCTATTCTGGGTCATCACCTTCCCTTGCATCAGCTAAGCTGCCTTTGCTCTTCCCTGCTCTCCTCTTGTCAGCCCACACCAGTACCAGCTCTATACCACCTGTTCTTATAAGACCCTCTCAGGTCCATTGGCTCTTGATTGCTCTTGGCTGCATAATAAATATTTCTTCTGCTCTTACAACATGTCTGAGAACTTGCCACTTTCTTGGGCCCCATCTAGAAAAGACGTTACAGGTCATTTCTGTTGTGGAATCCTTAATTCTATGGGGTTCTGTCAGTCCTCAACCCTACCACCCATTCTCCCCTGACATTCAGATGACAAGGGATGGAACCCCTTTGCAAAGACTCTCCTTCATTCACCCATCCCATGGAATCTTTGCCCAATTTCAGGAGGCAGAAAACAATTTCCTTGTGAATTATTATGTATTCTATATGTCTAGAGCCAATATTTTAACTTTAGAAGATTAAAATACCCTTTCTGCTGTTATATGTCCCTTCCCTGAGTCACCTAATGCTACCCTGTTTAACTTCCAGAATGGAAGAAGGTGACGGACAGACTAGAAATATCAGAATATACTAGAATATCACATTACTTAAAATATGAGAATATCACGTCACAGGTGAGCATTCCATATATGCCAGACACTCTGTGCCTTAGTTGTCATCTCTCAACACCCTGTAAAGTCTACTCCTGTTTTACAGACAGAGAAACTGAAGCCCAGTGAGATTTGAGAACACTTTGTTAGGGTTTTGCTGTTGTGTTTTTGAGAAACTTTTATTTAACACATTAATAGAAAGCAGAAGAGAAATGTACATAGGCAAAGGGGATCCAAGGACCTGCCCTAATACAGAGAGTCTGACTTGAAGCTCAAATGAGACATTCAGGTTCTCCGTGAATTCATTTTCTGCAGGTGGCTGAGCAGCTGGATGAAGGGAATGTGCATGATCCCATGTTTGCATGTGCACACCAGCCCTGTGCAGGCTGGTGAAGCAGAGTAAACACTGGCTGGGAGCCAGCTGCTCCTGGTCCTGGTTCTACCACTGAGGATCAGAGCTTCTGCATCCTCAACTCAGATGTGCAGTGAGCACGCCTATTCAGCAGAGCTATGGGAAGATCGTTGGGGAAGGGAATGCATGTTTATTCCTCTTCATGTCAATGCATCCCCCATTCAGTGTGAACTCTCCTTTCCATGTCCTGCCATGATGTTTAAGCAGAGCAGCTGTCCACCTCCCAGCCACTCTTATCACCTCCACTTCTCCATCTGCCCCTAGGTGGGAGAGACAGGTTGGGCATCCTCATCTAGGTAGGTAAGTGGGTGAGTGGGCTCAGTGGCTACTGTACAGAACTAGCCTTTCCAGGACAGGGAGTTGGCTTCATCTCAGAGCTCAGGCTGAACTACATACTGTGATTGAGTTTGGCTGAGTGGTCTTGCTCCCTTTAGGGAGAAGGGGTGATAATAGTGTGGTTGCCCACATGGTAATAGGGCTCTGAATTTGTTTCCAATTATTCCCCTTATGTGCTGCAAGCTGGAAACATACTCCCAGAGAGGGGAAGTACTGAATGGTATGCCATGCCTAGAACATTCTTCCTGAAGAGCTGGCCATGCAGTAGGCTGTGTTAATAGCTCACAGGCATTGAACTCCTATCTCTCTAGGCACATGTAACCCTTACAACAACCCTATGAGGTAGGTGCTCTTATTATCCCATTTTATAGATGGAACATAAACCACAACAAGGTGAAATAACTTGCTCAAGTTTTTACAGATGCTAGGTAGCAGAGCTGGGATTTGAACCTGAGGAGTCCTGAACCTTCGAACTTACTGTCATGCTGCTGTTATTATGAATGTACCCTAATCATGTTAGTTTTTTTTCTTGGCTTACATTTTGTGTCTCCTTGTTTGGTATAGAAGCAATTAAATTCAGTCTCTGTACTGGGTGGAGAGCTGAGAGCTGAGCAGATGTTTGGAGGGGATGGAAGGTGAGAGGGAAGACTCAAATTTACACTTGAAGGTCAGAGGGCACATAGTAACCTTCATTCCCAGACCCGATGTACAATATGGGGCTCCAGTTTGGCCACTCTGCCCAGTATGGACCAAGTGGGCAAGTTGGGGCTGGCCTCTGTGTGTTACACAGCTGTCCCTGAGAAATGGGGCTTCACAGAGCTCACCCGGGCTTCTGCAGATAGTGGCGAGCCTGCTCGGGGATGAGATGCAAAGGCTGAGATATCGAGTGAAAACTGAACTGGCAGTTTGAAAGATACTGTGAAGACTTACTAAAAAGGAAATAATATTAATAATAATACTTTGTCATCTTTTTCCTGTTGCTGTCTGAGCAAGTTGCCAACCAGACAGGAGAGGACAGGCCACCATGGCCTTTAGTTCTTTGAATGCGTTCTTTCTGACCCTTTGTGATTACAGCTGCTTGGAAACTGGAAAAGTCCAAAGTAGGCTGCCCACTGAGTTCTGGCTCAAAATGGCAGGTGGCTGTGGTCTCTCAGAGATGAGCCCCTCAGCTCTTCTTGTTAAGAAACAGAGGAGACAGAAAGTGAAGACAGACAGCACATCGGATGACAGCCTCCAGAATTATTCACACTAATGACAGGGTTGATCGCACTAGCACATGGCATACTCTCACTTTCCTTCAGGAGAAAAATTCTCTTATAGAAGCAGAAAGGTTCTTTGCTCCTGCCCGCTCTCTGTACACAGACTCAGCCCCACACTGTGCATCAACTGGAAATGGAGCAGCTACCTCATTCCTTTCCTTGTGTGTTGTCCTCTTTGTGTGTATGTTGTTCTAACAAGCATTTTTATTTCCCTTTTCTCAGGCTTCTTTCTCTCCCATTTTCCAGGATCTAGGCAGATTCTGGGAATCACAGCAAATTGCTGGGCAGAAATCAGGGAGCAGCTCAACACAATCAAGCTCTGAAGACCTGAAGTCTAGGGCGAGCCCTATAGGCTGAGGATGAGGCTGCTCCTGTCTTGTGTCCCCTCTGAGTCCTGGAAGATGGACTGAAAGCTGAGGAAGAAGGTACAGGTGAAAGCTGTTTATTAAGAAATAGCTGGACTGGGATCTGTGAAGATAACTCAAGGGTTAGAGAAGAGAATTTGACCATGAGGGCAGCAGGGAGTGCAAATCACTCTTCCCGGCGTTAACACATTCTGACAAATTGACCTTGTTCTGTCCAAGGATGACCAAAACAAATAATATATCAATAGCAACGACACCAAGGGGCCAGTGAAAATGACACGAAAGATCATCATTTCAGATAACCATGTGGCATTCTTACAAACTGCATGAAGACTTGGCCACTCTGGAATAGAAGCATAGTATCTGAAGAATTATCAGAAGGGGAAAAAAGGCAAAAGATTTATTTCCTTCCTTCCTTCTTCCTTCATTTCTTCTTTCCCACCTTCCTTCCTTCCTTTCTTTTTTTGAGAGAGAGTCTCACTTTGTCACTTTGGGTAGAGTGCTGTGGCATCATAACTCACAGCAACCTCAAATTCTTGGTCTCTAGTGATCCTCTTGCCTCAGTCTACCAAGTTGCTGGGACTACTGGTGCCTGCCACCATGACTGGCTATTTTTAGACACAGGGTCTCACTCTTGCTCAGGCTGGTCTCAAACTCCTCAGCGCAAGCCATCCACCTGCTTTGGCCTCCCAGAGTGTTAGGATGACGGGTGTAAGGCACTGCATCATGCCTAAGGCAAAAAACTTAGATGTGGGTGGTGCTGAGAGAAAGCAGGAAGGCAATGCATTGGGCTGGAAGTAAATGTCTGTTACAGGCAAGGAAGAGCAGTGTTGGTGCTCCTTTAAGGTAGGTCACTGCAGTAAAGACCATTTTTGAGAAAACGCTCCCAGAATTTAGAAAGAAAGGGGACAAGCAATTGAAAGGATGAAAGTAACTTAGCTCAGCACCTGTAGCACAGTGGTTACGGTGCCAGCCACATACACCGAAGATGGTGGGTTTGAGCTTAGCCCGGGCCAGCTAAACAACAATGACAACTGCAAGAGAAAAATAGCCGGGCATTATGGCAGGCACCCCTATAGTCCCAGCTACTTGAGAAACTGAGGCCAGAGAATTGCTTAAGCCCAAGAGTTTAAGGTTGCTGTGAGCCGTGACGCCACAGCACTCTACCAAGGGTGACATAGTGAGACTATCTCAAAAAAAAAAAAAAAAAGGGTATGTTAACCAGTTAGATGAAAATATTTCAAATTGTATATAAAACCAGCACATTGTACCCCATGATTGCATTAATGTACACAGCTATGATTTAATAAAAAAAAAGTTAAACACACACACACACAAAATCTCTGTTATCATTGACTGATGACGTCGCATAATAAAAGATCTTGACTAAAAAAAAAAAAAAAAAAAAAAAAAGAAGAAGAAGAAAGGATGAGAGTAACTTTACCAGAGGTTCCAGAAAGTGTGCAGCCACGTGACACAAGGAGGCATTTCTCAGCTAAATAGAAAGAAAGCTCATGGTAGACAGAGATAGATGACCCCAAATTAGGAAAATCCAAGGATAGGAGCCTTCCATCTATGTAGCTGGTAAAAGCATCAGCCTAGTGAGATAAACACAAAACTTTATAAACGTTCAGACGTAAAACTATGGTTGTTTCAGAGATAAAAATTAGCCTGGCATCAGTCATCTTTTTCCCAGCACACTGAATGCCTAGAGACAATTTGGCAGTATCTACCAATTTTGAAGAAGAAAAAGATATGCCCCAAGTAAATTACATGTATATTACAATTAGCATTCACATATGCAGAGACCAGAATAATATCATTGGATTTGCAAAAGAGCCAAACTGTATTATCTACAAACCCTCCTGGAGAAGTTTAAGACATATTGCAAACTGAATAATGAATTAGGAACGCACAGCAAGGTGGTTACCATACAGAAGGACTGACAGTAAACAGAATAACAAAGAAGAGGTAAGTCTAAACATCACCATTATGCTTACAAAACTGCATTAACATCTGAAATCCATTCAGGAAACAGTGTTTATAATGTATAAAATAACATTAGCAACAATCTGCATATTCCAACTTTAAAGAATTATTAACAAAGACTAGAAAATGCGTGAGATAGAGTGTGCAGAAAAGAATAAAGTTCTGAGTTCATTGTCTTACAGAGGACCTTTGGATGTTTATCTTTGTAATGTTTTCATAGATTTTGTTTTTCTTTAGATGTACCAGTATTTTCTAAAACAACTTAATATGTACTTGGCTAAGAAACAAACAATGAAAGGTGGACATGTTATGAACTAACAAGAAATAAAACAACTGAAGGTGAATTTGACCTGAAAATTTGAAGATCTACATGAATTCTGGAAGGAGACTTCACTTTTTTTCCCACCAAATTTTTGGAAAATGGCATGGAAATGGGTGTGGAATTCCAAAGTGTCTATGGTTGCTGGTGATGGTGTGATCTCATTGTCTTACATTTTCAAGGGTACAGAAAAGAGGAAGAGAAGTCATAGGGATGAACTCAGGTTTTATGATTTTGCAAAGCTCTGAGAATGTTATGTGTGACCTCTGTGTGACCCCGCAACACCCCTGGATTCAGGATTCATTTGTACGAGGGGAGGGTACCTTATTATTTTCTCTGGAGCAGAGCAGTAGGTGTTGTGGCCTTAGAAATATTATTCTACCTTTCTTGGCCTCTGCTTCCTTGCCTGGAAGGTGCAGGTAATAGTCTTATTTCAAAGTTGCAGCATAGATAGAGAAATGCAGGAGTTTGGTGCTGGACCTTTACCTTCTCAGCACCATCTAAACCTGGAGGACAAGATGACAGATAGCCTGCCAACGAGAAGGTTCTTGGTGTGACTCAGAAAAGAAGGGAAGGGGGCTACAAAGAGGGGGAAGGATAACCCCATGGGAGAGAGGCTGGAATCTCACTTCTGCATCTTGCCTGATACACAGTGTGGTTGGCAGATTTTCCCACCATTGCCCGGCCCTTTGGCACCACAATTTCAAACTGCCTATGTGATATGTTGACAGAAAAATCCTTCCCCACTTAAATTTCCAATGAACAAGGTTACTCCTCTTTGTTTTAGTTACAATAACTCGTAACTCTTCCTACAGGAAGGAAAGATGGCTTTCATTTATCCATTCTGAACACAGAATAATGGTCAAATCAGTGTATTTATGGCTACCTCTTTATTTGGTTGCATAAGATAACCAAACTTACCAAGATAACTTCTTGGGAAGGCTGTACTTCCCTAATTCAGACTCTTGCAGTCTAGAAAGGGAAACTCCTATAATGAATCATTGATCAATGCCTGCTCTTGTTCAACCTTAATTTTTCAAAGGCCTGTCTCTGGCATCACATTTTTTAAGAAGTCTTCCTGGATCACCCAATATGCTGGGTATTTTTTGTTTGTTTGTTTGTTTTTTGGTTTAATTTTAATGTAACATTCCCTTCTGCTGTCTACATTCTTTCCTGATGGGAGAAGCCATCCTGGGGAACACATTCCCTAGACTGTCACTATCAGGGTTCAGGGTTAGATACTACCAAGAAGAGGTGTTGGGGAAAGGAAGAGCAGAGAGAGGGAAGGAGCGAGGGGGGTGGGGTCTTGGGGCCTTGGTGAGTGCAACACCTTTTGGGGGCAAAACACAATTGTAAGAGGGACTTTACCCAACAAATGCAACCAGTGTAACATGGTTTCTTGTACCCTCAATGAATCCCCAATAATAAAAATATATATATATTAAAAAAAAAAAGAAGTGTTGGTGTGGTAGTCTGAAGACCAAAGAAAAGAAAACAGTTCTTATTCTGAGAAGCAGCTGTTAGGGAGAAGGGTGTCAGTAGATGCAGAATGCTGCCATTAGCTTTCTTCTGCTCATCCTCTTGAAAACAATCTACTCCAGCACACAGTATCCTGGACTTCCCCATCAATATGACTCCAACCCATGCCACAGTTGTTCAAGCTATTAATTCCCTGTATTAAGTCCCTTTATGTTTGAAATATTCACAGTCTCCTATCTTCCTACTCAGATCTTGAAACTCTAGACCGAGTTAAGTGTTAAGTTTTTGATATTTTCTTCCCATTCCCTACGATTGCCTGAATCAATAGATTGGGTCCATAAATAGCAGAGCAAAGCAGAAATTTCACAGTTATTCAGCAGCTCAGAGAAGCCAAAAGTCCTTTAGTAAAATGATTTGAAGTCAAATCAAGAGACTGTGCAGCTGACACACATCAGGTGCTTTCTGTATACTTGTGGCACGGATACAGCGAGTGGGGATCGAAACCGATGAAGCCATTCGTAGTAAAGTCGTTTACTACTGATGAGTCATTTTAGTATCTCAGGGTTAACCACTATGATGTGATGTGACTTTAGAGTCACTGGCCTTTTTTCTATGTTTAGGATCTAGCAAATTTATCTCCTAGTAGACAACCAATTCAGTTTCCCATCACTTGGTTTTGCAGAAGTTGACACTAGTAGAAGAAGGGTGGAAGGAGTGTGGCACAAGGCGATTTCCAGGCTGTGAGAGATAATGCAATCCTCCTTCTTTTAGCCATCCTTGCAACTGTTCACTAAGCTTTGCAACTGTACATGGCTTCATCTTGGAGCACTGGAGAGGAAAATGGCATGTGTTACTCATTTTTTTGGTGAAATTCCACATGAGTTATAAATCAGGGGTTTGGGAATGTTTTATTTTATTTTTTTCTGTAAAGAGGCAGATAGTAAATATTTTCATCTACACTGGCAATATATTCTCTATCCTACCTACTCCACTCTGCCATTGTGGAAACAGCCAAAGACAATATGTAAATGAATGAACATGGCTGTGTTCAAGTGAAACTTTACCATAAATAAGGTCGTGGACTGTAGTTCACTATTCTCTACTCTAAGCTCTCTCAACTTGGTTAAAATACTTCCTTCTCCTAGTCTAAAGAAAGCTCTTTCTCATTTACCTTTATTTCTTGACCTTAGAATCTGGTCTTGAAAATGGCACAGTTAATGTCTTTTTAAAAATTTAAAAATCCTATTATCAGACAAACAGTGTACAGAGAAAGTCAACACTTAATCAGCCTCTACTTATTACTTTGTGGGCACTACATTAAGAGCCGTCCATGCATTATGATACACATGTGATGTAGATATTATGAGTCTTCTAGAAAAGGAAACTGAAGCACAAAAAATTTGAATAATTCCCTAAGGTCATGAGGTTAGAAGTGAAGGGTCCTGGATTTGCACACAATGCTGTCCAGCTATAGAGCTGTTCTTCTAACAGATTTTACCATGACTAGTTCAAGGCTGCCAGGAACTCTGCTGCCTCTTGTACCATTGCTCAAAAAGCAGAGGTTGGTCAAATGCAGCAAATCCTTCACTATAAAAACCTCCCTAAGAGATAGGGCTTACACTGACAGGAGAAGATTCTGCTCTCCATAGCCCTCCATCTCTCTGAGATTCTTCTCATGGTGGCCATTTGGTTATGTCTGGGGTGACTGTTGCAGAGTGCAGTCAAGGGTGAGCAATAATGCAAAGACAGTGATGATGAAGAGAACTGAAGATGCAGAAAAGTATCAGCTGCCCCTTTTGTTTCTACTGCATTGCACATCTTCTGCCTATAACCTGTCCGTGGAGCATTCTGGGGGCATAAAAATATGGAAATGGCTTCTTAGAGCCTAGTGTAGATTTGCTGCATAAAAAAAGTAAATGAAGAATGAATAAATGCATTCATGAATAATAGGCGGACAGGTGGACTGATAAGGAAACCATGTTCAGGATAGCTGGATAATAATCTGGTGTCTGCCACAAAATTGGCTATGTCACCCTGAAAAAGTCTCTTCACCTGTATTGGCTTCATTTTCTTCTGTGGAATGAGACATTTAGACAGAATGTTTTCTAAGGTTCTGAACCAAGCTTTGAAGCTCTGAAATTCAAATTTGGTATCATAATTGGTTGTGGGGCATAGATGGGGATCTCCCTCCCATAATTCTCCTTCACGTGCTTGCCCCCACTTCAGGGGTGGCACTCAGACAGGTGTATTACAAGAGGCCCCTTGCAGAAAGTCACCCAAGCAAACATATCTCCACCCAAAGTTTTAATTCTGACTCTGCTCCTGCTACTTATTCTCTTCATTATGGACGAAGACCCCCTGTTTCTGCTCCTGCTACTTATTCTCTTCATTATGGATGAAGACCCCCTGTTTCTCCTTTAAGCCCCTGTAAAGCTGGCCATCTGAAGGTAGTTTTAAATAATAAGATTTGGAAGTTGAAATTATTCTTTGAGCCATAGGCTACAGAGAGAATATTGTGTGAGCAGGTACAAAACTGGCACCATTACCCTCAGATCTCCATCAGAGCTTTGGGGCGACCAGATGCATTGTCAATGATATTTCTTGTCAAAGAAATTTTCTTTTTGGGCAACAGGTCTCAACAGTGGGCTTAAAATATTCAGTAAACCATAGTACAAACATTTGTACTGTTGCCTGGGCTTTGCAGTTCCTTCCATAGAGCACGAGCTTAGTGTACATAGCATAATTCTCACAGGGCCTAGGATTTCAAGGACGGCAGAGAGCACTGGCTTCCACTTACAGTCACCAGCAGCACTGGCCCTAACAAAAGAGGCAGCCTGTCTTTTGAAGTTTTCAAGCCAGGCATTGACTTCTCTCTAGCTATAGGTCCTAGATGGCATGTTCTTCCAATAGAAGCCTGCTTTATTTACATTGACAAACTGTTATATAGTGCAGCCACCTTCATCAAATGTCTCAGCTAGATCTTCTGGATAGCTTGCAGGAGCTTCTGTATTAGCATTCAGGGTTTCCCTTTGTACTTTCCCATTACGAGGATGGCTTCCTTTCCTTAAACTTCATGCAACGACTTCTGGTAGATCCAAACTTTTCTTCTGCAGCGTCCTCAGCTCTTTGAGCCTTTATAGAATTCGAGAGAATTAGGGCTTTGCTCTGAATGAGGCTTTGGCTCAAGGGAATGTTATGACTGGTTTGATTTTGTATCCACACTACTAAAATTTTCTCTATATCAGCAAGAATGCAGTTTGACTTTTTAGCAAAATCATTTATGTGTTCACCAGAGTAGGTTGCCCTTCTAATTTCCTGCAAGAGTTTTCCCTTTGCATTCACAGCCTGCCTAACTATTTGGCACAAGAGTCCCAGCTTTCAGCCTGTCTCAGCCTTGGACACACCTTTCTCAATAAGTTTAGTCATTTCTAGCTTTTGATTTAAGGTGAGAGACATATGCATGACCCTTTCTTTCTCTTCAACATCTCGGCACCATGGTAGCATTATTAACTGGTCTAATTTCAGTATTTCTGTGTCTTGGGGAATAGGGATATCCAAGGAGAGGAAGAGAGCTAGGAGAACAGTCAGTCAGTGGAGCAGTCAGAATTAAACAACGTTGATCAACTGAGGTCACCATATTATTATGGGCAGGGGTTGTGGCATCCCCAAACGATTATAGTACTGTCACCAAAGATCACTGATCATAGGTCATCACAGCTACCATAATAGTAACCAGAGTTTGAAATACTGTGAGAATGACCACAGAGACAAGAAGTGAGCACATTCTGTTGGGAAAATGACAGCATCAGACTTGCTCAACTTAAGGTTGTTACAAATCTTCAGTTTGTGGAAAATAGAGTATCTGGGAAACACAATAAAGCAAAGTGTGCCCATGTTCCAAGGCATAAACAAAACCAAACAAACTTGGTTTGCTTCCATGTTTTAGCTCTTTTGAATAATGCTGCTATAAACATGTGTGAACAACTCTTTAAGACTCTGCTTTCTACTCTTTTGAATATGTACTAAGAAGTGAAATTACTCAATCATATGGCAATTCTACCTTCATATTTTTGAGAAATCATTACACTGTTTTTCACAGCTGCTGCATCATGTTACATTCCTACCAACAGTTTCAATTTCTCCACATTCTTGTCAACACTTGTTAGTTTCCGGTTTTTTTTTCCTGTTGTTTTAGGATAGCCCTCCACACAATGGGTGTGAGATAGTTCTCCCGTATTTTTTAATTAAAAAAATGAGAATTATGGAATAGGGAATCTGTATTTTTCCCCTTAATAAAATATCATGAACTTACAGAGGGTGCCAAAAAATATATACACATTTTAAGAAAGGAAAATAAATTGTATTAAAATTGTAATACTCAATATATACCAATAACAAAAGATAAATACAAGTCACCTTTGACTTCTGCAATTACAAGAGGTGCCCATAGTGGTTACCCTCAGCGTCCAGACACTTTATTTATTTATTTATTTTATTTTTACATACACATGTGTTAATTAGGTTTCCACTTTTTACCTTCACAGAATTTAAAAGGCTTAACACTTAATAACAACAACAATGTTTAAGATAAGGACTAGAAACAAAAACCACATAGCAAACTACTGACTGAGCAAAGCTACCTGAAGTGTCCACTTGTATCTCTGTGCATGCTGTTTAATTTCTTCCTGAAGTACCACTGGTATAGCTGATTTTCTATGATGAACCACATCCTGTAAGGTCCCTCCCAGGTAGAAGTCAAGGAGTTTAAGTCAGGGGAACAAGTGGAAACCCAAAATGTACCTCTTCATCCTATCCATTGTCCTGGGAAATTCTCAAAGAAGTAAGCTCTCACATCTTCACACATACAATGATCTTGGGAAGAAACTTTCCATTTTGCTGTTTTAAGAACGTGTGGCATACTTGTTCTGCTAACTCCTGATTCACGTGCACATTGTTAGGTAGCCATGTGAACTGTTCCAACACCACAGAGAGGAAGAAGCAGGACTTGTTACCATGTGAGTCCTCCCCGATCTTCCCTTGTTCTTATCTCACACTTACCACAAATGTGTGCAATTGTTAGGCCTGTTGGAGGTTCTGTTGCACACTCACACCTCCATTGTCATTGTACTTCCCCAATGTTCTCCAATTTCAAATACCATTTCAAAGTGGTCTTGAGCTCCTTGAACAACTGTGCTTCTGCCATTTTTATTGTCCTGCTCAGAGCAGGGGTCCTCAAACTACGGCCTGCCAGGTGTTTTTGCCCTGGTGCCTGTCCTGTTTAACAGCCAACTGGTCCCGGCCACAGTGCGCATGTGTGGAATGTGCACTGCACTCTCCGACTCCCCTCCTTCTCTCTGTCTCTTGACTCCTCCTCTCAGTCTAGGGTGAGACTGAGACTCTTGATTGGAGGAGTCACGAGCTTGCCTGTGCAGAGCCTGCTGCTGCCTGAGGACTGAGGTAAGAACAAGTTAGGATTTTTTTTTTTTTGAAGTTAGGAGGTCTATTTTTTTTTATTTTGCAGTTAGTAGGGCCTTTTTTTGCCCTTAAGGAGGGCCTTTTTTTTTTTTTTGTAGATAATTTTTTCATTTTAAATATTGTTTTTGTATTTGTTCGCATTTTTTTTTTTTTTTTTTGCAGTTTTTGGCCAGGGCTGGTTTGAACCCACCACCTCTGGTATATGGGGCTGACACCCTACTGCTTTGAGCCACAGGTGCTGCTCTCATTTTGTTTTTTTACTTCAAAATAAGATATGTGCAGTGTGATAGGAATTTGTTCATAGTTTTTTTTTTTTTTTAAACTATAGTCTGGCCCGCAAATGGTCTGAGGGACAGTGAACTGGCCCCTGTTTAAAAAGTTTGAGGTCCCCTGGCCCAGAGCATGGTGGCACTAGCCTTCATTTCAATCAATTGCTTAAAATTTGTATGCATTATTTTGGTCCCCTTGCCAACTTTAAATTACGAAATATTCACTAACAGCATTGTTTGTAGTGGCTGCCTCTGTTTCTGTTCCATTACATGCTGACTGCAAGATGCTGTGCAACTTGCTCCAACTCTCCCTGCCTCAGTTTTGGCAGTTGCAAAATGGGGTAATAAATATCTTAAGAAACCTTAGAAGAATGTTGTGAGGTGAATGAGGTGATACTTGAAAAGAATCTACAGCGATTACTGACACATTGGGAACACTTGTTAACTATTGGTAATTATGATTAATAATTTTTATTATTGTTTGTTCCTCTGCATTGGTGGGTCTACATTTTTCCCAATTGACTTTGAGTTCATATCTTATTTTTCACTTTATAAAAAGACATAAAAATTAGCCACACAGTTGCAGTCATTTCTTTTTAAAAGCCACATGGACAAGCCCCCTTTCTTAGGGGTGGGTTACCCTGGAGAGCTCCAGCCCCACTGACACCTGGGCTCTGCCCTTGGCTTTCTCAGAATAACCTTCCATCACGTAGAGAAGGGGCCACCCTGGGTATACGGCTCTGGCTCTGGCCCTGGTTTTAAACAAGCGCTCTCATAATTCATCACCAGGCTATCTCACCTGCTGATCTGCAGATCTGAAGTTGTTCTTGGGGCTTGGCACAATGATACATGGCCTGAAGGAAGCTCAGTCAAATATTTACAGGGAGGAATGTGGCATTTCCTACCCTGGTACTCTGATTACCATCAGGGTCTTATCTTTTCCCATAAAAGGAAGCATGGACATGTATTAAGTTGTCAACACTAGAAAAATATAAGGTCTAGAAAAGAGGTCCTGGGAGATTTCCTGAGTTCTGCTGTATAGGATATCTGAGAGTAGGAGGGAGATGCTTGTGAAAAGCCTGTCCGGGGGCTATTAGAGGCTGGTGAGTGTGTAGGGCCACGTGTATTTTGGCAGATGGTGCTTCTGCCTTCTCATGTAAGTCAGAGGTTCTTGTGGGGTCAGAAGGCCCTCTGTGCATCAACCTCCTTGCCTCTCATATTTGATTGGGCCATCCAGGAAAAGGACCATTCACATCCCAAGCATGTCTGTGATGGAGACACACATCAGAGGAGATTTGTTCTCTGAAATGAAGCCCAATGCTGCATAAGGAGCACATGGGCCGGCCAGCCAGGCAGACAGTACTGGATTATAATGTGTCCTCTGACAATAAAGCAGTCTCCTTATCTGAAACTAGAGAGGGGAGGACCTAACACAAGGGCTCTATGAAAAGATTAAATGAGGACGTGTGCCGAGTTCCAGGGTATATAGCTTGCTACATGAAATAAGGAGTGATTCCACTGAAGATGTAGATTCCCAGTCCAATGCATATTAACTGGGTGGGCATGAAAGCCGGGCACTTTGTAACATGTACAAAAACTTAATTTTTATTATTATTTTTTGAGACCAAGTCTCACTTTGTTGCCCCAAGGAGAGTGCCGTGGGTCCTTATAGCTCACAGCAACCTCAAACTCCTAGGCTCAAGCCATCCTCTTTCTCAGCTTCTGGAGTAGCTGACACTACAGGTGTCTGCCACAACACCTAGCTAATTTTTGTTTTTCTTTTTCCTATTTTTAGTAGAGATGGAGTCTCACTCTTGCTCAAGCTGGTCTCAAATTCCTGAGCTCAAGCAATCCTCCCACCTTAGCCTGCCAGAGCGTTAGGTTTACAGGTGTGAACCACTGCACCTGGCTATTACTCTTTTTTAACATTGAAAATAGGATTTGTAGGAGTCCAAAGACTTCAAGTTGGACATCATGGATCCAACTGTGCTAGGAAAGAACTCATCCTAGCCCAACATAGAGACCCCATCACTTCCCCCCATGGGATATCAATGTCATTCAAATAATCTGAGAAGAGTTAATCTATCCATCCACTTATCCCACCAGCAATTGCTGAGGGTTTACCATGTTCCAGGAGCAGTATCAGATGCTTAGGATCCCAGGTGGAGGACACTTCATCCCCACCTTCTGGGTGATCCTACTCTTAGTGGAAGAGAAAGATCCCTGAATTGATTGCCTTGGGTCATAACTAACAGTTAGGAGCCTGAGCAGCATGCACTATGACAGAGATGCACTCAGGTCAGGAAGCCGTGGGATTTTAGAAATGGAAGGAAGCTTAGACACTGACTAGTCCAACATTTACGCATGTGTGTCGTGCAGCTGCGGACTTCCAGCTTTGGCCTCCTCCTCTCCAACCTCTGTGAGTTCACAGCCCATCTCCACTCCCAGCTGCAGGCAGCCTTTGTACAGCCCTGATATTTCAGAAGTTTTTTCTAATGTTGAGCCAATATTTGTCTCTCAGTAACTGTTACACAGCCTCATGAGTTAATATCATCTTTCTGCTTCATGACAACCCTTCAGATGCTGGAAGTCCCCTTCCAGGTGACAGGAGCAGGGATAATCATAGCTTCACTTTGCCTCTGGGAATAGTGGGGACTTCTGGGACTCATTCTGATTTCAAGAAGAGATGAAATTTGACATTG
This sequence comes from Perodicticus potto, assembly GCA_963574655.1. Lineage (NCBI taxonomy): Eukaryota > Metazoa > Chordata > Mammalia > Primates > Lorisidae > Perodicticus > Perodicticus potto. The sequence goes on from CAUYRH010129550.1 coordinate 20,085, forward strand.
AGGGTATGGTGAGCCTCTCTCTTATTTTGAATGTATTTAGATTTTAACTACTAGTCTTACTAATTTTGCTGGAATTTATAAAATGCATTAGCATTATCTACAGTGCAATATCCTCTTATCAATCTAGTGAGATGGTCCAAAATGACTTATTATTTCTCTTTTGTTCACAAAATAAAACAAGGCTTAAAGGGGTGGCATACCACATTATGCAGCTCACTGTGATAGAGATGGGATCTAAAGCTTCAGACCCTGGATATATGCAAATTTCACACTGGTGTTATCTCCTTTCTGTGCTAGTTGTCCAACTTTCCATCTGTTCTTTCCATATTTCACTTTATAGTGTTCCCTGAGGTTTATCTCCTCAAAAAATATTAACTACATTGTGCAACTCCCTCTACTAACAATCCTCAGTAATTTCTCTTAAATTACAGGATAAGCCTCCAAGTCCTTGGAATGACATGCCATGCCCTCAACATTATATGCCAGGAGTTTCAGCCGTGATGGGGGAGGTAGATGGATGAAATATTAGTGAGCACACTATAGTGGTAATTAGTTATAAATACATGTACAAGGGACTTCGAGGTCACAGTAGAGCTGGGTGAAGATCACAGGAGGCTTCCAGGAGCTGGGGATGGCTGAGATGGAATTTAAAGACGTGCATTGCCAGTCAAGAGTTGATAGGAGCGTAGATGACCTGGAGAGGAGAAACAGCTTGGTGGCTGTGTATGCAAAAAATCATAAGTAATTTTGTGTTGCTAAAGTGCTAGGTACAGGAAAGGGCATGGAGAAGGAGGAGGCTGCATGAAGGCCAAGACTGGGTCCTGCAGGCTGTCCAATGGAAGGGTTTGGACTTTATCCTACAGGCTGGGATGAGCCACACAGGATTTGAAACAGGCCAGTGGCACCTGCATTTGGGATTTGCATTGGAGAACCAGCCCTTTGGTAGCTCTTTGGGAGGAAGGTAAGCTGGAGTGGGAGGTGGAAGGGAGGTTGGTGGCAGAGCCGCCTCAGGCTGGTTGCAGGCAAGGTAAGGAAACTACTGCTGTGATTCAGGTGAGGGAAGGCAACGGCAAGTGACAGTAGTCACAGGAACAGGAATGATTTCTACATATTTCTAGGAGAGAAAACACAGAAAAACTGTTGAGATAACTGAGTAACATAAAAGAGAGACATAAAAGAGAGGGAGGAGCGAGGCTGCTAATATGCCTCTGAGAACATTCCTGGCAGGTGGAAGATGCCGTTTCTCCTCATCATCACGGCACCTGTACCTGGGATGCAGCCTTGGAGAAAGGAGATGTGCAACACCTATTTGTAGTCAAACTGATTTATTTAAGCTGATTTAATAACAAAGACCTCTCTCTCATCTTCCCGTGGTGGCCAAGACTGGTGGCTAGTCACTTATACCTGTTCCCTCTTTTTCCTGGGCACACCTCTGCACTTTGTTTCCTGGCAGCCAGGTGTGATCATAGAACAGAGCTCTAGCAAGAGAAATGGTATTTCCACTTTCAGCCATGCTCCATGCACATGCCTCCAAGTTTTATCCTTTCCTCCAGCCTGATGTGGGAGAACAGAGTGGAGCCCTGGGAGGGGAGATTGGTGCCTGCGTTGCTTTGTGGACTAGAGCCTGCCACCTCCTGAGCAGCCATTTGGACATTACATGAGCAAGAAATAAAATTCTATCAGGTCTGAGCCACTGTGCATAGGTTTTCTTGTTTTATCAGTTAGCGTAATCTAATTGATATACCTCTCCAGTCGTCTCGCTCACCTGCAGAGAAGAGAGTGGTGTTTAGTACATAGCTGTTGGTGGCAATCATGGCGCATGGTGGATTTATTACAGTGCCCCATTTCAGTATTACAAATGCTTTATGATTTTTTTCTGCACTTCTATTTTACAGAAGAATAAAACCTCCTGAAGTTAATAGATTTGTTCTCCTACAAATGAGTGCATGAGGCTGCATGATAGACACAGTTTCTTAGGCAATTCTTCCTCTCTACTTCTACTCTTATACTTAGAAAGTAAGATGATGTTGAAGAAAAAAAGAGAGGGGGGAGAGAAGAAGACAGAAGAGTCAATCCTCTGGGCTTTGCAGTGGTGCAGGTCTATCCGTAAACATCAGATAGATTGATGGGAACGTGCATTGGATTGGCCATGTACATTCAGAATGACTAAAGCCATCAGTTCTAGTGCTTTTGAAGGTAATGTTGTTCTCTTGTCCCCTCACTTCTTTGGTCCTTTCCAGTTTGAGTCTCTAAACTTTATCCACACCAACCTTCTCTTAGTTCCTTAAGTGTACTGCGTTCCTTCCTGTCCCAGAGCCTTTGAAGTTGCTGTTCCCTTTGCTGGGAGTACATTACCCCTTCATCCAACTGGCTAACTTGTGCTCATCCTTCTTCTTCTCCTTTAAATATTACTTTCTCAGGAAGCCCTCCTTGACCTTGAGACTGGGGTGTGTCCCTTGATATGTGTTCTTATTGCCTTCTGGTCTTTTCCTTTGTGGCAGTCTTAAGGGTTTGGATTGTGTAATCACTGTTACGGTTCAGTGTTTGTCTCTTATGTCCAGCCAAAGGTCAGCTCCAGCAGGGAACCTTCCAGAACCTAGTACAGTGCCTTAAGCATAATGTTCACTTTGTAAATAGTGCATATATGTGAAAAGAAGGTTTTTCTGTTTGTAAAATAATAAAAAGCAAACTTAAAGACTATTCTGAGCCGCTTTCTGGGAAATGTAATACACATGTGAAATTCTGAAATGAATCAGGCTACTTGGTAGGTTGACACTGACTTAAATCTAAACCAAGTAAGGTGCTGTCCCACTTCACAAGGGTAGTCAGAGTGCTAATGCTGGGTGCCGAGTGCTCCCTGTGGTGAGTCCGTGATGGGGCCAATCTCTGTTCACAGCCATCTCTGTATACTTTTGGGCACTTCCTGTTGGATGTGGACCTGATGGCGACTGAGGAGGGACGCAGCCGTGAGCCCTTGCCGTAAAGGAGTGGGGATGAGCGTTAGAGTCAGAATCCTGGCTCTGCTACTTTAGGAGCTGAGCAACCTCAAACAACACTGAGCCTCAGTTTCCTTATTCATAAAATGGAGAAAACGTTATCTCTCTAGAGCTTTTTTGTTAAATTGTTGGTAAGGCTCATATGTGCTAATGCCTTTTATCGGGAGGAAGTACCTCGCAGAGAGATGGCACCTAACAGGTGCTCCAGAAGTTTTGACTGACATCTAGTGCTCAGTGTTGGGGCTTATTTCACATGCTCAGGACATGTTTGGTTTAAACTGATTAAGTCAGCAGCTCTGCTAATAAGAACAAGGAGTCCTTTATTTTTTGCTAGTGGTTAAAAAGAATGATTTAGTTCCTGGCCCTGTGGCTCAACCTGAAGACAATGCTTTGATGTTCTCATTGTGACAGTGCACCTTCTTCACAAAGTGGAAGATGTTGACAAAGAGTAGTGTCCTCACGGGGCCACAGACTGAGTGAAGTCTCCCTTAGACAGAACCTGTGGCTGACTTGGTCATCTTTACCAGATGAAGCAGTAAGGAGTTTGAGTCCTGAGATTCTGACATTCCTTGAGTACCTTCCACACCAGGTGCCCTGTTAAATATTTCACAGACTATTTTGTTCACTCCTTACCCTATTTCTGGGATGAATTTATTATAATCCCTATATCTATGATAAGAAAACTCAGGATTAAGGGGATTAAGTAACTTGCCCTTTCTTACACAGTCTTAAATAGCAGAGCTAGTATTTGAACTGGAGTCTCTCTGAAGTCAACTTTCATGCCCTTCAAAATACATTATATTCTATCCCTACTACAACATGTTAATGGAAGTGATACCAAAAGCTTAGGCAGGAAAATCATACTTTATTAATGATATCAACTATAAATGTTAATAGTGTTATTGCCTGACAATTTCAGAAGCAATCAAAGTTTCCATTAGAATATAGAACTTTCCAGAGTTCTAGACCCCAGCCTGAGCAAGAGCGAGACTCCCGTCTCAAAAAAATAGCCAGGCATTCTGGCAGGTTCCTGTAGTCCTAGCTATTTGGGAGGCTGAAGCAATTACAAGAATTACTTGAGCCCAAGAATTTGAAGTTGCTGTCTGCTATGACGCCACCGCACTTCACCAAAGGTGACAAAGTAAGACTCTGTCTCCTAAAAAAATAAATGAAAAGCCTCACAGAGAACTTCAGACCTTCAGTGTCAGCCTGTGGGTCTAGAAATAGCTTTTCTTTGCCAATTTAATCTCTCAGAAGTACAAGAGAGGAGGTGACACTGAAATTTAGCCCATGTTTGTAATTCTAACGTGGTAAATTGAAAAATTAAATCAGTAGAATTGGTTGTGAAAAGTGTGGACAAACAGAAAATTTGGGAATATCACTTTGGCTGGTCAGTGAGAAGGTTGGAGGGGCTGAAGGGACTAAGCTGGATGATGACTTCAAAGAGATGGAGAAGAAGGTGGATGTCACCAGCAAGGCTGTGACGGAAGTATTGGCCAGAACAATTGAGTACCTGCAGCCCAACCCAGCTTCACGGGCCAAGCTGCCCATGCTCAATACTGTGTCCAAGATCCAGGGCCAGGTGAAGAGTCCTGGCTACCCACAGCCCGAGGGCCTCCTAGGCGAGTGCATGATCCGCCATGGCAAGGAGCTAGGTGGCGAGTCCAACTTCTGAGACGCCCTGCTGGATGCTGGGGAGTCCATGAAGTGCCTGGCAGAGGTTAAGGACTCACTGGACATAGAGGTCAAACAGAACTTCATTGACCCTCTGCAGAGCCTATGTGAGAAAGACCTGAAGGAGATCCAGCACCACCTGAAGAAGCTGGAGGGCCGCCGCCTGGACTTCTACTATAAGAAGAAGCGGCAGGACAGCATCCCTGACAAAGAGCTACGCCAGGCCCTGGACAAATTTGAGGAATCCAAGGAAGTGGTGGAGACTAGCATGCACAACCTCCTGGAGACTGACAACGAGCAGGTGAGCCAGCTCTCAGCCCTGGTGGATGCCCAGCTAGACTACCACCGACAGGCTGTGCAGATCCTCGATGAGCTGGCTGACAAGCTTAAGCGCAGGATGCGGGAAGCTTCTTCACGCCCCAAGCGGGAATACAAACCTAAGCCCCGGGAATCCTTTGACCTTGGAGAGCCTGAGCTGTCTAATGGGGGCTTTCCCTGTGCCACAGCCCCCAAGATCACAGCTTCATCATCTTTCCGATCTTCTGACAAGCCCATCCGGACCCCCAGCAGGACTATTCCCACCCTGGACCAGCCAAGCTGCAAGGCAGTATATGACTTAAAGCTAGAGAATGACGGGGACCTAGGCTTCCGTGGAGGTGATGTCATCAGACTGACCAATCAGATCGACGAGAACTGGTACGAGGGCATGCTGGACGGCCAGTCAGGCTTCTTCCCCCTCAGCTACTTGGAGGTGCTGGTGCCCCTCCCTCAGTGACCTGCCAGCATTCCTGCCCCAGCCCTTGACCACCTGGCCTCCTGCATTCCACTTGGTTTGCCCCTGTGGCCAGGGCAACATCCGAGCCTATGGGGGCTGCCCCAGCCCCTTGGTACTTCCTGAGCAGGGCCCCAGCACCTGGGTGGGGCCCATTTACATCAGTGTTCATGTGCTGGGGTGGTGGCTCCCTCCCTACTCTGTGGGAGTGGGTGGCCTCCTTCCTGTTCCCACTAAGGTGCTCTCAGAAACACTAATATTCCTCCAGGGTAGACCCCTCCCACACCTCTGTCCTGATTGCCCTAGGGCCCACCATGGAGGCTTGCACTCAGGTGTCTATGGCCCAACCCCTGGCTGAGATTCCCCAGCCTATCGTCTCCGAGCCCATTGCTGGCAATGGGACTCGGCCCCCACTCCAGGGTTCTCTAGGCCCTGTGGGACCCAGGCTAACCCCCAGCCTTGCACACTTGCTACTTCCCCGCCAAAGTGAGGGGGAAGGGCCTCATAACTCCCTGGCCTGCTCTTAGCTTGCAGGTGGGGACAGAGGCCAACAAGGTCCCCAGGACCTACCCTGCCCAAGGACATGTCTTCCCCCAGGGGCCTCAGTTTCCCTCCTGTCCCCACAAAGCCAAGTGTCTTTCCAGCTTTTTAACTGCCCCCAGCAGAGCATGCAGAGGTGTGTTTCACGCTCTGGCACAAGCTGCCACCACCAGCTGCACCCACATTCCCCCAACACACCTCATAGAGGACCACAGCCCCCCCAGCTCCTTCCACCACACACACCTTAGGTCAAGCACAAAGGCTCTGATGACAGAGTATTCTGGACTCCTGGCTGCTGGGCCCTTCCTAAGCCTACACCATCCCCAGTATCTCCCCTAGACCAAGACTGTCTGCCCCAGCATCTACTTCCCCTGTGGTCTAACTTGAAAATTGGCTGAATAAACTGGGTGGGGGAAGACTTGTGGGGCTGGTCACACTCACATTGCCTTGAGTCCCCATCCTCACCATGCCTTGACCAAGATGAACAGTACAGTCTTGGCCAGGGTCTAGGGTAAATCAAAATGTACATGTACTCAATTAAAAAAAAAAAGTATTAAATGTCTCTTTCTATTAAAAAAAAAAGGAATATAGAACTTTCCTTTTCTTTCTTAAAGAAGCTCATTGTTTCTGATTTTCTTTGTCTATTGATGGTGCATAAAACAACCTGAGTGGAGGGAATGTGTAGCTGAGTGTAAAAAGCATTGGATAGAGGATTGTTTCTGAACCTGTTTCTACTTAGCATGACTTTGGGAAACTCATTCAAGAGCTCAGAGCCACAGGTTTCCTATCTGTGAAATGGGGTCAATTATGCTGCTTACTTGCCTGCACTTTGAAATTTTGAGAGGATCTATCAAGGCAATTATTGTACAGTGTTGTGCAAAAGACACTATGTTACTTTAAGGCAAAGTCACCCCTTTGCTCCCACTTTCTTAAATCTTACAGAACCCCTTGACATCCATACCTGGTAAAAATTTATGGTTGAGCAGATCTAATAGCAAAAGCTCTCTTTCTATGACTTACATGTGTCCTGAAGTGTTTCGATTTTTGCATACAGGAATGTTTTCTCATTGAAGAAGATGGCATTTTATTTTGAGATTGTGGACTTATCAAGGCCCCACTACAATGAGATTCTTTTGCATTCATCAGCATAAAGTGAGTGCTTCACTCTTGGACAGCTGTTACACAAGCTCAGTCTGGAACTGCAGTCCTTGGCTTTATCTAGTGAGACCCCTCGTCACTGTCAGAATCAAGCTCAAATTCCCAGGGACTGATGGGTCCACAGAGATGGTCATTTCTGTGACCACAGCAACATATTTTGTCACTGATCCTCAATGGATTCACAGCCCTGTAGTTCACTTTTGGTTCCTGTTTATTATCTGGATAAGCTCTGTACTCAGCTCTCTTTTCCTTATCAGAAAAGACAGAGCCAGCTGTAAGTGAGTCACATAGTCCAGTCAATTGCATTTCTACAATTTTATTAGAATGGCTGTGTAGATAAACTCCATTAAACATGGCATGACTGTCTTGGGCATTCATCGGAGTCTGCCGTAGTTCCTAGAATAATTGAGTGTTTTTTACAGAAGCAACTGTGGAAAGAGAACAGAACAAGAAGCCAAGAGACCTGGCTTGTTGAACTATGACTCTACAAATCCCAAAGGTTACTGTAAACATAGCCAGATCTGGTCTCAGCAAGCTTATGGACAAAGTGCCATAAAGCTTAGGGGATGGCAAGGGAGTGGCCAAGTAATGTTTGAGTGGGATTTAAATTATAAACTCGATTTCTCCTAGGAGACAGAAGCAAGGGAGGAGGCAATTCTTTGCAGAGGAAGATGATTCAACAAACCAATGCAAAGTGAAAGTTGATAGATAGGTCTTAGAAATGGGGCATCTTTGGCTGTGGGGGGAAAGAAAGATATGCTGGTGTCATCTGCAGAAATCAGAATTTGGGAGCAGATTATGAAAAGCCTCTAAAACCAAGCTTATGTAGTTGTACCATGCTGTGGGCAACTTCAAGAGACTGTCGAGCACGGGGAGGTGTAGAGAAAACATTATTAGAATGCACATTAAGTAGCCAACATCCAACATAAGGTTTGCAAGGTACATCAGCAATACCTGACCGGCAATCCAAAGAAATCACCAGTTGTCCACATCATTAGCCCTCATAAGTGAACTACCACATGTATTTTTCACTTAGTAAATGGAGCATTGGAAGGATTAAGTGCTCAAGGACACACTACTCAAAAATGCAAGAGTTATATTTTATATTTTATAAAAATATAAATGCAGAGCTTATCCAGATAATAATATTTTATTTTATATAAATATTATATTTTAAGGCTGTGCTTTATATTTCTAGCTTGGTAGGATACTGTTGAATCTATGAATTCCTGTGGACTTCAGTTGGAGACTAGATAACATTTGGTTTGATGCTTACAGTGGTTTCCATCTCTTATTTGGAAGTTTTTCCCAGATTCTGAAATGGAAAGAGACCAATAGTGGATTGGTAAGATTCAGAGTCTAGTTAGTAGAAATATCATTTGGCCTCTGTTTTAATGGTTTCTTAGTTGGAACTACATCATTATTTTTATAGCCTGTAGGGGAGACTGGAACTTGTCTAAAGAATGCTGTGCAACTAGAAATTTTGTAATTTTTCAATATCAGTTCTGATAAAATAGGCTGTTAATGCCACGGTGGGAAGCTAATTGGTTCTGAGAGAACAAAAGAAATGTCAGTCTTTTCAGATAACTTCAAGAAAGGTTGATTCACTAGCAGATAGGTCTAAAAAAATACACTTGACTGGTCTACCCAAGGGTCACGATATTGCTTCTCAAGTAAGGCAAAAGCAGGAAAGGACCAGGAAAGAGCTGGGTATTTATTTCCTGAGTTGTCTTTTCAATGATCATAAAAACGAGTTCTTGCTTTTAGGCACAGCTCAGGAAGTTAGCCAATCAAGGTTGAAGAATGCACATTGAAACTCACTTGTGTAAATTTGGGACTTCATCTGTTCTTAACCTTAGTTTTCATACCTGCAAAGTGGTTCTAATATCATCTTCCGTATAAAGGTTGTGTGCAAATGCAGTTAGTACACATGTGTTCAGACTGGGCTTTGATGCATAGTAGGTGTTTATTAAAAATTATACGAATCTGGAGGTAGTTCTTCTTTCCTTCAATTCTGAGTTATTTCATTGAGCTATAGCCTTTCACAAGATTCTAGTATAGCAATACAAACTAAATCTCTTTTAGTTCCCAGATTCCCTGCTAATATTTGTAAAACAGGCAGACCTTTCCCATCTCCAAAGACTTTTCTGTGTTCCCTCTTCCCATCTGGGATGCCTTTTTACCAGCTTCTAGACCTTGTGCATCCAGAATCCAGCCTCAAGCCAAAGTCGTGTGTTGAAATCATTCACATGCAAAAGTGAAGACACCACTGAGATTAGGAGGAAGATCATATTTTGCCCTCCCTAAAATTCACTTTATATCCCAAAATATAAATATCACCTTAAAATATATAAAAATAAGCTTGATGAGAAACTACAGTTAGAACTTATTTTATTTTATTTTATTTTATTATTTATTTATTTTTTTTAAATACATGTATTTTATTATTCTTCATTACATCAATCCCTCCCCCACCCCTCAGTGGTAAGACAGAATTGATTTGCAGAAAAGAATACAGAAAACACTAAAGCTCCTGGTAGAGGGAGAGAATTCAAGTGGGGAGAGAGACGCTATCTCCGTTCCTCTCCCGATCTTTCCCCGTCTCCTCCTTTAGGCCATTAGCCTCAGGGTATATATAGGTGTATGGGTTCCTTGGCCAGGAAACGAATGAATACAGTCCCTCTCTGCCGGGGGCAAGGTGAATGAGTTCATCAATGAATGGATACAGTCCATTCATGGAATTGAGGCCTAGGAAATTCACAAGAAATTGACCTAGGCATAGGAAATGGGGGTTCCACATTTAGTCCTAAGTGTAAAGTGAAGGAGACAGCAAGACACAGGTGTCTCCTCA